>MKEJ01101852.1:0-14078 GCA_001753735.1 Embelia ribes | reverse complement strand
TTTTTTCTTTAAAAATTGCCACCAAACAAACCCAGTTATTGAGCCTCCTCTTCAATAGAGCCCAAACTATTATCAGGAGCAACCATATCACCATCTTGATACTTGTACAACAAAGCACAAACCAAGTAATACAAAAAATTCACCAAAGCAATCAAACCCAACACCCAATACACATTATCAACCTTCCCATGGTTTATATTATCTGGTAACCACGATGTTGCCCTTCGAAAGAGCCCGATAATGCCAGTGCTTACATAAAATGCTACCCCTACGATTGCTGAGACTACTGCTGTCGATGTGCTTTTAAGCGATGTGGGAAATTCTTGATAGTAGAATTCGACATTTCCGGGGAGACCGAATGCGTCACCTATGCCAGCTAGGGCTAGTCCTGGCAGTAGCCACAACACCGACATGGGTACGGTAGCATCATTTTGGTCTTGAAGGTGGTGAGCTCGGACCTGTCACAGTTTTTATTAGATATATTTAATGTCAACGAAGAATTGAACGAAAATATTGAACGTGAAATTAAGATTAGCTTATGGCATCATTAATGCTTATTGAGTTATTTTAATTTATTAGATCCTATTTTAGTTCATGGTAGTTTAAAAAATGGATTAATTCGTTAGAGGTACTCGTAGTTTGATTATAGAAACCAAAAGCTCTTTATTTCTTGACCTATTTAATCTGGATCAGTTCATGTTCTTTCTCAATTTCATTTTTATTCTCTTAAAAGTTATAGCCAAATGACCATTATCATTTGTAATGAGAAACATGATTAGAGCTCATGATTTAGGAGAAGTGTGAACTTTAAAAATTAAATATTTACCATACGAAGTCGCTTGGCCTCTACCACGGCTGACACCACCATACTAAGCACGGTCAATACATGGCCAATCGCTACTCGTTGAAGAGGCCTTAATACTTGCCCGGTGAGCTTCTTCCACGTGGGTATCACTACCTGATCGACGATGATGATACCAATGGCAGCAAATATCAATATAATGACTATAACTGACGCGGCCGGGATTTTAAACCGAGATCCAATGTGGCAGTCCATTTTGAGAGCTTGGAGGGTGGCCAAGCTCATCTGCATAGCAAGAGGAGTAACTAAGAATGTCCCTGTTGACCATAGTGGGACTATTCGGATTAGGGTTTTGAGGTCTTCTACTTGTTGGATTGTGCATAATCTCCACGGTTTGGCAATTGAACCGTTTGCTTCAATATCCCCTTCGGTTTTCAAAGCTGCTCGATTCAAGAATCTGCAAAATGAACAAGGGTATTAGCGTTATAGGTTTTGAATTGTAACACATCAATACTACTTTTGTTTTTCGCACATGCTTCGTTATATTGATGGTGACTTTTTGAGTTGTCAAGAGTCATTTGTAGAAAGGCTTTGTTATAACACGATAGATGCATCAATAAAATACCTCTACTCTAATTAATAAACATAATTAATTTCATGATTGGATTCTCGCCTTAATAACAAGCATTGAGATTTGTACTTAAAAAATTTTTACATGGCGAGCTCATCGACATAGCCCCTTTTATGATGATTATTTCCAGGGTACCACGGTATTGTGTTGTCAATTAATTTTCTAAAGCGTGAGCCTTTTCTGAGTTTCCTTCTAGTTCCACTGATTATTAACAAAAAAGATGAGTTTTTTTAGGCCAAAAAGCCCCTACGAGATATAGTCATTACTTAGCAAATGGAACTTGACTACATGATGATCGTCTAATTTTTGGCATATGGATAGTAAGAGACTTATTTTGTCCAATTATCTTTATATGAACTAGTTTTAGCTTTTTAGGCCAACTTTCATCTCCGTTCCACCACTTGTTGTCACGATCAAGTAAGTTTTGATCTAGGCTGTCGGCTTTTTGAAGAAACCATTCAATTCCATTGGTATTTTTTAATAGAAAGCAGACTGAGATAACAAATCATTTTCAAAGTATAACAGTTTAAGCTATGGGGACTGAAATGACATCACGAGTATTGCCAAATCCGAACAAAGAAAACTTAAACGTGTGTATATGAGTTTGTTATATCTACATGTTTGTAAATGCATGAATTTCCTTACTTAAAAGAGTTGGTAGGAGTTGGACCCTCCACCTCTGGGCCGCGATAGTAATCTTCGCTCCTCTCCGAGAGCAACAATTTCCTCTTCCTAACAGCGGCAACCAAAACACGAGCTAGCCCCGAAAAAGGGCTCCCTTCTGGCATAACACGACGATAAAACCGTTTTCCAAGAACAAAAACAACCAAACTGATGGCATTAGCTGCAAGGCAGAGTCCGTACCCTAAACCCCAACTAATACTATCCTCGAAGTACACTAACACGGTCCCACTTAATGCCGCAGAAGCATTCAAAGTAAAAATAAACCAATTCCAGAAGGTTCTTTGGTGACTTGGCCTATCGAATTGGTCCGCTCCCATTGTCCCTAGTGTAAAACGTGTGCCACTTGTGCCTAGGATAGCCAGAGCTAAAGCTGAGAATAGCATCGCATGTTGTTTTTTCGATGGTGAGATACATGTATCTGAACCATTTTCACAGGGTTGGGGCCTCAAGGAACTTATTGTTGATGTCAGCAATAAGAGGAGTATGCCCTGCAAGTTATTGAAACTCTTTAAAAAAAATAGTTTTTGAGATTAATTTATGATCCGTTAAAAATTGTACTTTTTGCTCAATTAAAAGATTCAATTTTTTTCTCACTTCAAATTGTAACCATTGAAATGCACTGTGGTCATCAATAAAGATTATAGTTTTATAGGGGCAAATAGTCATCTCAAAGATTTATTTATTTTCTAGGGGAAAATTATATTTTCATAAACCTCGGGGGAATATTGACATTATTACAAAATTTGAGGACTAAACCATAGTTTAGCCGTAGATAGAGAAAAACAAAATTTGAAGGGAAAATAACATTTTACTCTCCTAATTATGATATTTATCTCATTTCATCCAACTATCAAATAATTGTCTCACATTCTTCCCTAAAGCATAGTCGGTGTGCCATAATATCCCTTCAACTATTGATAATCAAACTATACCCAAGACCGAATCCTGTATTGTCACACTTTATAAGTCAATATGAACCATAATCATTCTTTTGGCGACAATACGAGATATTGTAATCATATTCAAGTGGCGAAATATGCTACAAAGTGATTATATTTCACTTGAATTCATCTTAGATTACCATTTAGGATGTTGTGAACACATGTTATAACACATGAATTTTTCATTGACCAATTCACCCAAAAATTCTTTGAAGAATTGGTATCATAATTTTTAAATTTGAACTGTTACAAAGTTAGGATTTACATATGAGAGACCAAGTCCTACTGTTCTATATAGAGGAATAAATATTTTTCGTTCAGGGTGGCCGTGTAATGAAAGTTTTGAAAAGTTTTGATTTTTTTATGATAATTTGAGAAATATTTTGGAATTAGAGGACTGCGGCCTTCCTTCGGGTTTTGGCCTTGGGGCATTGGCCTAGGGGTTTTGGCCTTCTGGATCTGCCACTTGTTTAAGGGGGAGAAGAGTTCTTTTACCCAAAGTGAAAAGAAAAAGAAAATTATTCATTATATATATGTACAATTCCATAAAAAAGACTCCCCTGATGGTTTGGAGAGTATTTGATGTATGCTGTTTTCCCCTTGTTACTAAGATGTTTCCAAAGTAAGCGAAAATAGTTATTGCCAAAAGGACGTGAATTTTATATTTACAAGTATGTAGAAAATTTTTATATATTTTCATACATCAATTTACATGCAGGAGAGATAGTATTCAATGATAAAAATACATATAAATTTTATACATACATGTATATATAAAATTTTTGTCCTACCTCAAATAACAATTTTTTTACAATAATTTGCAGATACACTGCAATTTTAATAGACAACCACCATTGGATTTGGAAAGTTGCAAGAAATAGTTGGGTAATATATAGGGATAACAACTTTTTATACACACAAGAGAATAAATTTCTTTGACGATTAAAATACAAGAGTCACTTCTATAATGGAGTAAATGGAGAGCCAATATATTATGACATTATTTATTTACAAATCAATAAATAATTTAGGCTCATTTATAATTACATTTATTTATTAATTTGTTCATTTACAATTGTATCATTTCAACTATTTTTTTGAAATTAGATTCTTAGCAATTCTATTGGTATGAGTATGGTATTGGGGGAATGCAAAAGAATTGAAACATGAGAGTCTCTTTGTAAGAGTAGGGAGGATATAGAGTGCTCTTAGATAAATCTCTTGCATGCCAATATCAAAGGTTTTCTATTTCTTTTTTATTCTTGGGAACGAAAATATTATTAGAGATAATATTATTAGAGATTAACGATTTCAAGTGACGAGTTGTGATTCCGTTGGATATCCTTCCATGCCATGTTACTGGATTTGCAATTGGTAAAAAAAATAGTGAGCAAAAGCATTTCTCTTAAAAAAAAAAATGCTATGTAATAATAGATCAGATTGTTATTGTTTGAATTATGTATAAACAATCCGAGCCGATTCTGGTAATTCTTGTCTGTTCATAAATCTATATCTTCATGGTTTCAAGTTTCCAAACTTTAAGCAAAATTTGAACATTGATAATCTTAAGAATTGGAGTCGTGCATCAAGATTACTAAAAGAGTATATATGTGTGTGTGTGTATATACATGGAAAATTTTCATTTTACCTTGTATAAAACTTGAATGAAGTTGAGGTAGAAAGTAGAAACTCATCCATATAGAAGAATTCATCAAAAGCAAACAGTTTGTGTTTGGTAAGAAAGAAGAGAGTGGAAAGTTATACACATGATCATCGTAGATAACTACGTCTACGAAATTGTCATGTTCACGGTAGTTTCGCAATCTAAGACATGACAAATATCAGTATATGGTTTTGACTTTAATTTTGTTGGTTAATTCACAGGATGCTCCGTCTCATTCTGCCACTCTCCTATGTATAATTTACGGATTCTCTAATATGAATGAGTAAAATTATATATATTTTTATTTTATGGAAAAGTATAACATAAAAAAAGTGAATAAAAAATGGGATGATCAATTATTTTTATAAACACATGTCTTTTCACGAAATAGTGCAACCTTGACCAGAGTTGCAATATTTATAAAAATTGCAACGTAGGGGTACGGCTATTAATTAAAAATTACTACAATTCGAAAAATCACAATTTTTCATTCAAAACAAATAATTACAACTTTAAAAAATTCCAAACATATATATATACATACATACATACATACAATACTTATATAGTGCACAAGCCTGATTCCTTAACAATTTAAGCGTAACGAATCATATCACTTTAACATTTAGCTACAATGATCTTGATCTGTGCAATTATTATGATGAATTGAACAAGTTACAATAGCTTGAAGTTTCCTTTACTCTGTGTAATGATGTTGAAATTTTTAGTACTGTCAATAAGTACTACTTTTTAATTTATTCAAGCATAAAGATCTTTACAATACTTAGAGAAAAAGTAACTCTAAAATGTTTGCTTAAAGAGATCAGGTGAATAATAAATTAAAAAAGGGACTTCCCAGCTTTCTTTTATGATGTAATTAAAAATTTCTTAAAGTATCAGACTAATTAAGCACACGCATGTGTGACAAGAATACAAAAAATAAAAGGAAAGTAAGACATTATTTTCTCCTTTTTTGCAGGGGATTTTGTAATCTATTGCATCATTGATTATCAATCATAATATTTGGTGACTCAAATTATCGCCAAGATAACGATATTACTATCGTAAATGATATCCGTCTCGCATAACTCTTGGAGTTTGTAGTCAAAATAGTAAACTTTCTTTTTATTCGCAATCATAATTGTCGGTGGCTGAAGTTTTAGCCATGCACAAACATAATAATATTGTTAATTATAGAAAATACGCATGTCTAAACATGGTTAATCTTTTCAAAATTTATTGATTCATCAAGATGGCAATCAGAAATTTCGGTTGCTTAGATTTAAGCCATGCGCTATGAAAATGACATTGTTATTATTGAAAATAAGCCCATCTAAACATGTTTAATCTTTTCAAAATGTATTGATCCATCAATACTACAATCATAAATTATAATAACTTAAATTCTAACCATGCCTCAAGGCATGAATTAGCAAATGATCAAATGCATATAAAGAAGAGTAATATTGTACCCAACCAAAATTTTTACCCGATTTTCTAATCCATTGACGTAATAAGAAGAAATCTTAAATTCGGTCATTAATACAATAATCAAAGCACCAAAACATTTTGTGAATACCACTAGAATTGGCTATATGCTAGTTCACATTATCACCAAAGTAGAACATACTATGTCAGCGAAAGATGGATACCAGATACTTGGCCAATCACCAAAAGGGTTACAGAAATCGATATACAGAGAGGTCAATTTAGCTTGTAAATTTATTTGTCAAAACAAGTTATTCCATAAATGAAACTTATATAAAGATTTATAACTTCCGCAACTACTAACAATGATTTTGTCAAGAAATCATGAAACTTTATGATGTGAAGTTTCTTCCTGCGTTGTATGTTTTGGGCAAAACTATATAATTTGAAGTCTATTCCGCATTTCAGGACCAAATTCATATGTAGGCTCTGTTACCACGTTTAACACATTTATCAATCACCAACAAAATTTTTTTACTAAATTCAACAACAATAGTGCCCGGAAATAGGCAGATCAATCAAATTGAAGCAACATTTAAAACATTAGTCATTTTAAATGGAAAGGTACACATCCAATGATAAACAATTCACTCAAAGTTTCTCATGACAAACTAAAAGAAAAGGAGGTCCTTGGATCACAACTCGAAGCACAATCTTCCAACCAGAAAAATCTATCAGCGGTACTGCACAAGAGGAAACCATATGGAAGACATATTATCAGACAGCTATGACAAACACAAACATAATCAGGGAATAGTCATAACTCAAGACACAAAGGCTTTGCTTTTGCACCCGTTTTCCTTTGAAGCAGGTGTTAAATACTCTAAAACAAAGATAATGATTGTACCTTGATGAATCCGATCTCCTTGGCATTGCTACGGAAGCACTGTCTGCAGCACATAAGCCCATATTTCCGGATTAAACCATGAGGGTTCCCGCACACGCGACTGCCCCCCCAAAAAATATAAGATGAATACATTATATGAAACGAGAGAATATACATTGATCCACTTAACACTATAGCAAATTAGTTGAAAAGTTTCAGACGATCACAAAACCCAAACGCAATACTGCTAAAGGCTTTTCCATCTTAAGTCCAAAATTAGTACACCCTTGAAGAAAAGTAAGATCCAAAGATTGAAAAATGCTAATGATTGAATAATTACAATTAATGAGACCATGAATGGTTGAACTATATTGTGAACGCTTGCACCTTCTATAGCTCCGAACTTTCAAGTAAACATCACATTAATGTGCAAGGATTTCTCATATGAAAACATGGCCAAAATCATGCTTTTTTGCTAAGACATTTTTCTTTATGTTCAAAGTAACAGATCTCTCTATATGTAACTTTATCATGAAGAAAGTAGAGACTAAGAACTTAACAGCAACTACTCAAATATCCAAGTCAATGCAGAAAGGACGCAAGTATGAGACTGTAATAATTACACATTCCAAGTGAGGAAATGCTAAAAAAAATATTAATAATGAAAACAGAATAAAAGAGTATTCACCTAGGAACTAAACATATAATGAATATACTTTCCTACATCCATCAGGCACTCGGATAAAAACAAAAGTTATTACCAATATGTATTTCGAATACATAAACAAAGGAAGAGATGAATAATGTTATTCACTCGTGCACATAAACCTAATTTTACATAGCAGAAGAAACCAATTGTTTTTCAATTTAGAACTCAACATAAGTATATAACCCGGTGCACATGGACAAGTATACATGAGTTGCCCTGTTTGCATTATCCAGTGGTGCATCACATCAGCATACAAATGGGTATATAAGGGCTTTCTCCCAAGAGTTAAACGTGGACATGGAAGTCCATGAGCTTATTATTCTAGGTAGGAACAAGTTTACGGCAATAAAAGACGGTTAATTTAGTTTTGTTCAACAATGGGAATTGCTTTCAAAAGCTTATCAGCGACTCTTCGGCTACAAGTGCAAGGAGTGATAAGGCGACCATGACATGGAGCGATAAGGATGGAATTATCCTCTCTACTTTTTCTATCATTAATTACAATAGCCTTCAAAAATATTAAGTTACATTCCTCATATGTCTACTCTAGTCATTTTTTCAAAAAAAAAAAAAAAGGTAATTTATCACGGTTTACCAAGCATCACATTAATTATTGAAGCAAATTCTAAAATTTTTTTTTAGCAAAACAACTATTTATGGGAATCGATTCTCAAAAGCTGGTATTACGAAAAAACAGCATTACTAAATTAAGCCAAAAAGTAATCCCAAGATCCAGTCTTTGATCTACTACTATTTACAAAGTCATTTCTAACCAAGTATTTTAGGAATAGGGAAAGATATCGAGAAAGATGAGTTGATTTCAGCTAGTTTAAGCATAATAATAGCAACCATTTTCACAGGATAAATATGTATAATATATAGATAGAGAGAGAGAGAGTAACCAGGTGCGAGAGCCAGGACCATAGTTCTTCGGGTGAGAGTTCCATACGTTTGTGTGTCCCATCTCTCTCTCTCTCTCTCTCTCCGGCCGCAGATGAAGGAGGAGAATAGATGTTCGGCAAGCTTGGGTTATTATATATATATATATATATATACGACTGGACTAGGGTTCTACATATGGGCTCCTTCTTACTTGTACTCTTTCTTAAATGGGCCTCTGAACGCGTAGCTTTTTGTTAAACAGCTATCCCGAGCCCAATAGTTTCAGCCCAACTGGTAGGGAAATAGGCGCGCCCTTTATGTAATGTTGTATCGTAGCAGTGTAAAGTAAGCAGATCGAGCTCTATCTTTTTAAAGGTTCAAAGCTTACTTTACACTGCTATGATACGATAGCAGGCAATATTGGGTGATCCGCTTACTTACGATGCTACTCATAATTCAAGGAAGCAGGAGGATGAGTTGCTTAATTTATAAGCTGTGCAGTTTTTAATCGGTACCATGTAGATTTTGGAGAGTCCATGAAGGAAGCTTCTTCCTTGCTTGAAATATAAACCAATGGGATAGAGCTCTAAATTCAAACTCCAACCAGGCATACTTTTTACTAGTTGTGTCAACAACATTTTCGTAATTTGGTATGGATAACAGTCAAAAATTGGTCCCCGGATGTGGGGAGAGGGAATCAAACTTTTAAAACTCCACCTAAGGAGGCTGGTTCTAGCCCACTAGGTTAGTCAACTCGGTCAGCACCTACGGGTAATTTGTTTACTTGCATTCGTTGCAAAGGTGTGATTTGCACTAAGCGAGAGCCGCAAAACACACAAGAATGAAAGTTTTACCATGCATTTGCACTGCAGTCTGATATTGGTGAACAAAGATAACACCACAATGCAATAATTTTCTAATGAGGATCACGGTACAAAAGTTTTATTCAATAAAATGTTAAATTACAAATGGTATTTTTCAGATTACAGCATAACATGACCAACAATAGCAATTAGAGTCAGTGATTTTCTATCAGAACTCAAATTATGGGCACCATTCAAAGTTGATATAGAGTTCTATGGCACGTCATTGCCAAAACTTGTGATTCCTTGAAGATCGCAAGCACGGTACTCACATTCCAACTTGCCCCATCTTGCATCTACTCGTTCACACTGGAATGGCACCTTACCTAGGCTGTCAAATACAGGAAAAATATATATACGAGTGTGCATTGGTTATGGTTGGCAAACTAGTTTTCAGTTCCAAAACTAAAAAGGATTAGGCAAAATTGGTTTTGTACAGGAACCCAATTTGAACACTAAAAAGGGAGAGCTGGAATCAGCGTTTTTGTTGGTAGTAAAAAATATAAAATTCAGTTTTGTACAAATACTGCGACAACTTTTTCAATAGTGTTTTACACCATAGAATCAGAATGCTAAAATCTTCGCAATGAGTTCTGTATCAAATATCTCGATAGGAATGTGCAAGTTTACCTTCTGTTCACCACATTGTGCACACGGCATAACCACTGTGAAAACTCAGCTTGAGATCCTGCCTGCACAGGATTTGATCTGTCAAACCAATCAAGACTGTCAATCAACGAAAGAAACTCAGAATAATACACGTAGTACACAAGCATTCCTTCATCGGATATTTTCGTGTATTACACTATACAAACCTCAGAATTTCTTTAAAGTGGTCCGCACAGTCCTTGCAGGGGTATATCCGAGATAATATCTCCATCTGCAATGAAAACTTAATTGATAATATCCTGACAATATCAGAGTTAAACTTCAAGGAAATTGGTGCAAAGCCAAACATCCTTCAGTTAAATGCCAATAAAGAGGTCCCGCCCCACTTTTCACAAGGAAGGAAAAAACGAAATAGACAACAAAAAAGTTTGACTTCAATTATCCAAATTTATTTGGCTCCCAGAAGAGTTGATATCTCACATTAATTAGTCAAAATTATTCCAATTAAATCATCACAGTGAAAACTATGAGAGAAAAAGAAAAGCTGGCCAAGAACTCAACCAATCATAACCTTAATGCTATTAAAGCAATAATTCAACAATCTGATCCGACAAACAAGAACCGTTGGTACTCTTCTACCACCTAATAAGAAAAAGGACAAAAGCAAGACAATCACCATGAATTGAGCAAACACAACCACCACCAGAAGAGAACAAAATGCAAGAAAATTTCTAGTTCAGGATCAAACTTAATGTGAATTGCCTCATGGTGGAAAAGGTTACAAGGTCCATGGCGGCCTATTTTATATGTGAACCTATGAGATGACTAGAATACAACCGAAAACATGCATAATTGCCTATGTTTTTTTTTACGGCTTCATACTTCTGGTTATTTTTGTCTAACTAGGGCATCTATCTTGGATAAGTTTCATAAATGCTAAATGTTGCGGACATACGTATGCAGGAAAAGGGGTTTAATTGAAGGTATGCATAAATGTGTTTAAAGGAGACATACCAGCTCTTTCACATCCCTTCTTTGCTGTCTAGTGGGCTTATCTGGATACTGAAAACAAGAAGATAATTGTGGTGAAGTCACTATGTGAAGAGTGGATCTACCATGACCTAAAGTTCTTAATGATGCACAGGTCAAACAATGAAAACAAATTCATAACAAGACTCCAAAGAAGTAATAGAGAACATACCTGAGCACCAAGAGTGTGCAGAAGAGTCCAGGTTGCACGACCAAGCTCTTCTTTGCTTACAGGTGTAGCTTTGCTTTCCTGTAAAGAGACATTAGAATATTAGATAAACTAGCCAGGTTCCTTTGCTTTCTCTAGGCAGCATAGTTAGTTTCCAAACGTAATCAATATAAATCCATGACAAAGTCTAAGACAACTTACTCAAAAAGAAAACCCCTCAAATATACCATTAAGAATTTGTCCATACTCCATAGTACTTTTCTAAGAACTTATCAATTTAGATAGCCAATAAATGCTAGTTCTAAGACAACAAGAGTTCACAGATTAACAAAATAAACAAGTAAAACATGACAACAAATTTAGCTTGACATCCAAAATTTCTATTCCTATGCAGGATCCATTTCCGTTCACATATCAGCTAAAAGGGAGGGGATAACATTCGGATTTTACAGAACAAACGGATTTTTCTATACTAGTAATGAATGAAGAGGATGGTCAGATCCGATGCAGACCCAAACGATCTGAGTCTTAGGTGAGCTCTAATAGCAGTATGCCTCTTCCTAAGACCCTTTCTCCGATTTGCTTCTAGTTTTACCCCTTAAACTCAAATGCTATTTCAGAGCTTTCATATGATACTTCTTTGGAAATTTTGCCCCCATTTTTTGCACTGATTTTCTCCCACGATTTATTTTCCCCTCCTGTTGGCTGCACCATTTTTTGACTATGTCAATGTTAAGCTGCAGGCCTCACTAGCTTCGCCTCATGGATTAGGACTATTTCAAGTGCAAGCAACTTGGACAAAAATCTGGACCCAAAAGCAAAAGAACTCCGAAATTGAATCTTTAAGGAGCAAATGCATTATGAGGGGCAAAATATATCAGAATCCTATTAATCATAAGTTTACACACAAGCCTAAATGCTTTGTTGGATGAGACATAACCGCTACAGGGATTGTACTCAATTGTGAGATAATTCTCAATAAGACCAGCCTTTCTATATACACGGATTTCTCTCAATTAATTTCTCAAACCAAAAATTGGATTTAGAAATGTTCCACGATAGACTTTCAGTTTCTAGAAATTTCCTCAGAAATGCTACACTAGGATGGGAAATTTTAAATTTTTCTATAAAAATATTAACTTTCCACCAAAACTATGAATTATGCAGAAAGATGCCGATGAGTGGATTGTTTAAAATCTGTGAAAGAAATTGCTATCCTGAAAGTCAGGTGAAGAAACTAAGTGAGAAAGAGGGCATTCACACCAGCTTTTCTAAATCCACTTTCGTATTCTCAAATGAGAAGAGAAAGCAGAAATGTATCAAATACGGTGTTTATATTTCAGAAAACTTGTAGAAATTGCTGCAGTGAAGTTATCAAATGAGAAAATCACTATTCAGACTTTCACTATTAAAAGATAAACTATTTCCCAGCAAAATATAATAACACACCTTCGATAATTTTTTTATTTTTTTTATATTGATATATACAGAAAATTTGTTTAAAACAAACATTTGAAGATGATCTTATTTCTATTTTGTAAAAGAAATGACTTTGTATAAAGTCGGGGTTTAGGAATGAAGTGAGACTTGAATGAAGAATCTAATGTGAGGAGTTTTATCGAACACTGAGTGAGCAACAATTTGTTCAGAGTGTTGAAGAACAAATAATTGGAAAAACAAGAGAATAGTAGTATAGGATTGAAGGTAGTAACATACATACCTTAATGGTGAATTCGTAATTGGAGTGGGATGAAGAAGAGGGAGAGCTTGAGAGTCCATGGCCATGGGAGAAGGATTTGATACTATTATTATTAATATTATTATTATTATTATTATTATTATTATGATTTGTTCCAACAAATCCAAAGCCAGCAGCGAATTGGGAGAGATGGGTTTGAACTCCCAGCGAGATTCTCTCCAGGGTTTGACACACCCCTTCCAACGGATTCTCAGACATCATAATATTTATTAATCAATAATAATAATCGTAACAACAAAATCTGGTTAGCCCAAAAACGAGTATGTATGTATGTATATATATATATGTGTGTGTACATGTATGTATCTAACTGTATCTATAGATACGTACAGGCTCTGGATGGCCACCAGTAGGCTCTAGACACCGCTCTACTCCATTCAAATTCTACTCGGGTTGTGTTCTAGTATATTTAAAACCCGAACTATATGGATACGTTTTGGTTTTGATTTTTTATTCAGTTCGGATTTTAATTTAAGAACTTTTGAATTTTTTTAAATTTTGGATTTGCGTTTGTATTTATTTTATGAAAATCTAAAAATTTTCGAAATTGAAAATGTTAAATAAAAAAAAAATACGTATATGACTATGACATATATATGTTCGTATAGATCATTGTTGCTATTAGTATATTGATTATATATATATATATATATACATATAATATATTTGATTAATATTTTGTTGCATTTTTTCTCCAAATCAATTGAAACTATTTTGATCAATTGGGATTTGAGTTTATAAATTGTAATTGTTGTTTTTATTATGGTTTATAAATATTTGAATTGGTTTTGTGAATATTTAAATAGGTTTTATGAATATTTAAATTGATTTGTAAATTTTAGATTTTATGAAAATTTTGGATTCGGTTCGGCCTTAAAAAGCTCGGGTTCGGTAAAAAAAAATGATTCGATTTTTCAGATTTTGGAATGTTAGCTTTGGTTACCCGAATCGAACCGTTGCACACATCTAATGTTTAATGTCACGCCCCCCATTTCCAAGCACCCGAAATAAGGGTAGTGATAC
>MKEJ01101827.1:0-15521 GCA_001753735.1 Embelia ribes | reverse complement strand
CCCCCCCCCCACTAAAAAAAAAAAAGAAAAAGCAGGTCTAGATGCTAGTCCGCGTGTGTAATAATTACCTTCAACCTGTCGTGGATGAAAATTCAATTACTATTACTACATTATTTGTTTCTGCACTTTGTGAATCCTGCAATAGGAAAATGATGCAAAATAACTATTTGCAGGGTATACTTGATACGAAAGTACATATCCAATTATTTCTTTTCATTTAAACAGTCATCGAAAGAACATAGTGGGATCTTCCTCTACATTGTTGGTTGGGTTTAAAATGAATAGGGCACTCTTTAGCAATTCATTACGATGTTGGCTCGTGCCTCGTCTTTTGGTAAATGAGTTGAGTTAGAGCTTGATTTTAGGACTTGTAAAGTAAATGGGTCTTGTATAGTCCAATCTAGCGTGGCTCTTTTACACTTTCACTTATTCTTGCGAGCCATCCTTCAAGAGCTCGGTCCAAGCCGTTTTTGTCATGTTAATGAGCCAAGGGTGAGGCCTGATTTCTTCCATCCTAATTCAGTACATGAGTTGAGCTAATCTGAAAGAGAGTCTAGCTCAACAATATGCCCCTTATCGTTGTTCTATTGGTTTTCCCTACTTGTGCCACCATCTAGTTAGGTTCAGTTTACCATTTAATCTGAGGCAAATTGTATTTCGTCATACAAGAACATTTTGATTGTTTCCAAGGGTTTGGTTACTGGGGCATTTATTTGGTCACATAATGGGCCAATGGTTGCGGAACTTAGCACTATGCTATTCTTAGGAAAACTTTATTGTTCTTGGCTCTGAGAATCTTTAGTAGGTGTTTAGAACATCTTTGGGTAATTGCTAACCGTAAATAATGCCTGCGCATATCAAAAAATTCTTACACAAATTTCTACAGAAAATGAGTTGTCATTACTGCATTTGAAATATAATAGAAGTGAGGGATCGCTTGCCTTCTCAATACCAAATATTGTCCGAACGTATAACTTTTCACTCAGAGTTGGAAAATCCTTTTTTGTCTACCATTCCGCTACTGTGAAAAGCTTGGTTGTAGCATTTGAAATGGTTTTGGCTGACTAGTTTTGGGGTTGAAATGTTTTCTTGCCTACAGCATAAGTGTTACATTGTTGCTACATGCGATCGTGATTTGAAGAGAAGGATTCGAAAGGTATGGTAATTGCTGATATCCATAGCTTTATATTTGATGTGATGATTACAAGATATCCTACTGTAAATTAATGTATGTGTGTTTCATGAACAGATCCCTGGTGTGCCCATCATGTATATTACTCAGCACAGGTACTCGGTTGAACGTTTGCCTGAAGCTACAATTGGCGGAGGTATTTAAATTGAAAACTGCTCTCGCTATCTCTCGCTCTATATATATTTGTACTTAGTATGTGTATATAATTTTGCACATACATGTATATATACTTCTGCATGTATTGCTTTTGTCGTGTCCATGACATTATTTTTTGTGTTTTTTTAATAGCTCCAAGAATTTGAGACTACCGTTCAGTGGTGAAAAACATGGAACTGTGGCATTTCTGAGTCGACAATACAATATGTATAACGAATGAACATGTTGATGGATGGTTCTATCCATCATCTTTTAGGGTTTACAAACTTTTGATGCTGATGTATTCCTTTTCTTTTCGTGTGTATGTTTATTCCCCTTCAGAAAATTAATTTTGGTTGCTGTAGTGATATGTTTCTGAATCATCCCATTTCGGTGTCTGCGTTATGTATTTTGGCCTCATTTTTTTTCTTTTTTCTTTTGGTGGAATGTGGTTTTGTAGGAGCTTTTTTTCATTGAAAAATTTACCCCTAAATTGTATGCATTAGTAATGTTTGTTAAAAATAGAAACGGGTACTGAAGTTGCAAGTATTCAATCCTAAAACTGATTCAATTTGATGATGTCCACTTGGTGGATGCAGCATTTCTTACTGAGAGTAGTTCCATTGGTTATAAATTTTATCCCTGATAAATGGAAATAAGACTTTTAGAGCGAAATTAAGGATTTATGCTCATTCTTAAGACTTTGTAAGAGGTAGAAATGAGTGGGGCCAATCCGAATATTGTTCTAATCGAATATAAATCGTTAAGATAACTTAGTAGTCGAATTCGACTAGAGTATCATTTTTATGCTTGAAATCAATTTGATAAAGGTAACCAAATACTCGACTAGATTAGATAAATGTTTGATGAATTATTTTTTAATATATTTTATATATTATATTGAAATAATAAAATTGATTACTTAGAAGTATTTTTTTATGTTACCAAACAATTGAAAGTCAAATGTTTTTAGTAGTATGCAATGAAAATTTTATTTTTAAACTATATGTGTGTGTATATATATATATATATATATTTTCGAGCTAGTCGTGAGCTAACGAGTCGAGTGGTTCACTTCTTGATTTTGATTTGAAATTCAAATAGAATATGTCAACGTATTTGTGTCCTACTCGTTTAGTTTATGAGCCGAATTCCAATTGAGTAATTATCGAATCAATTTTGATATTATCGTGGGTAGTCCTATTCATTGTAACCTCATTGTTTGTCCGATGACTTATGTAGAACTGTCAACAAGATCATCTTTTGCAACTATTTTTTGGAATTTATCCTTTACAACTGTCATTACGTTTAAAGGTAAAAAAGACGAACAAATTTACCAAGAGAATTGGGAGTGGACACATAGGATCACTTTGGTTTGGATCCAATAGCTTTGGATTCCAGCTCCAAATTTGGGAAGAGTAGACCATTCTGCTCATGCATATAATCCTGCTCCATGCATTAAATTCTCATAAAATATATTTATCATAATTTTGATTTCTTAATTTCACCCAACTATAATAATTTTCCGTTAATAACTGTTTTACATCATAACCATCAAAGTGTTTGTGATCCAACGGTTAGGATAATTGCCTTCCAAGCAATAGACCCGGGTTCGACTCCCGGCAAACGCATGTCAAATTTTTTAGAACTTTTATCTTTCTTCCTATCCCTTTTGCCAAATATTTTAAAAATAACTGATTTACTTTTTATTTTCGTCTTGTTTCCAATTAACCTCTTTACGTGTGGGCTTTCATGACCTACGCCTCAACTGGTTTTTTTTTCCCTCTTCTTTGTCATTACATTAAGGGGTTTCTTAAAATAATTGCTAGATTTTAAGATTAATTCATTGCACGCAAGATCCGTTTGGTTTGGTCTGCTCTGAATTCGTTATTTCCGTTTCCATTTTTTAGAGAACATTCTTGGCGTCTTCTAAATTTGACTTTATTGTGGTTAAGTTGTTGGGGCGCAATTATATATTTGAACATGGTGACTTCAAGTTGGGGTGTGTGCTTATGAATGTCTACCTAATACAATCATAATATTATGTATGGATGGGTGTATTGTGATCAAAATTATGTGGAAATTATTCCAGTTATTGAGATAACATGGGAACCAATAAGCAATTGGAAATTTAGTACATAAGAAGAATTACACCATTTTATAAGCATATCCAAAAATTGAGGGCCAAAAAACAAAAAAAAAAAGGTTACTAGGAAAAACATAATAATAGCAAATGTACGGGCAAACTCATTACCAAATTCAAGCATCATTGATTTTCGAGAATATATCCAAACATTTTGCTCTACACTTTTTAGATATTAAATGATTTACCCATGATATTTAAATTATCAAGAAAAAAGTTGCTGCGAGAACTCACTCCAAAAAGGGACTTTTTTTCTCAAAGCAGCTTCTTCACTTTATCGCATGTACCATAAATAAGCTCCACCATAATAGGACAAAGGGGGGCTTTTACTTGCACTACTGAGATTTCATACTCAAATGGGATATAACATATATGAAGCTGAAACCTTATTCGCAAATCATTCATCCAAACTAGTTTGTAGAACACAATTATGCATGGTCTCTCAGGATTTACCGGGTAGAAAAGTATTTACATTACTTTTCCAGCTCCACACGAAGTTCTTACAACAAATAATTCAAAACAGGAAACTCTTCTATTATCATTTCCAGTCTATATATACTATATACAAACTATAACAAAAAAAATACAAAACTTTGTAGCTTGACAAAATGCCATGCTTTCCAAGCTCAAGAGAACACCACCACCACGCCTTAATGATTCTCCCTCAGACTTCAGGGAGGACAAAGTAACCCGTGCAAGGAAAACCCTTACCAAGGTTAACTTCACAACCAAAGGCACAAATTCCTTAATCCAAGAAGGAAAATATTCAAAGCAGGTAGGTTTCGGTGTTGAAGGGCAACTGACGGACCGGATAAGTTCCTCCATCGAAAGCATTCGAAACGTTGGAGGAGAATTAAGGGCATTTTCCCGTACTTATCAAGCTTGTACTCTGACGTACCATCAAAGCGACCATGGCTCTCCCGGAGGACACGTGGGATACCATGAACTGTCCAACGGATCATTATTACACCTTCAGAGGGTTGCCACACGCTTACTATATCGAGCCACAAGGCACGGAAAAATAGGCGGCCATGGAACCGAAGGGCCCAGAAAATGGACTTGTAGTTTTCTATACCAACGAAGGTGTTGACTGGATCTTTAAAAGCAATATCATCTCTGAAAAGAGAATGGAAGATAGCCCCATCAGAAGAATATATTCTCCAACTTTGCCTTACAGAAATAAATGCTAGAAGAGTGATACCATGGCAGTTTCGATGTTACACTTGCACTCCATTATAGTTTGCCATGTTTCCCATTTTATCTTGAGACAAAAAGGAGGATGACTAACTACTCAAAAGTTATTAGCATCTTTGCAACTGGATTAAGAACATTGGATATGAACTTATTTTGATTGAACAGCTGACCAATTAATTGTTTCAACCCTTGCATCGAAATAGCTTCAAATCCAATTACCAGATATAGTTGTTAGGACCCTAGAAACTTCTTAATTGTTAACACCCTAAATGCATTTGTAACATTTCAACGCAAGTTATATCGTAGTACCTGCAGTCAAAATTTTCCTAACTGTAGTTTCCCTGATTACCTCTTTTTATTTTTCATCTTTTTAAACCTTTCCTCGCTACTTCACATTGTACTTTGCCAAAATTTTCCTATAAGATTTAAACTTCTACCAATTTTGAAACAGTTTAAAGAGAAGCGGTGACATAAATATCCAAGTGTCAAAACATTGATAGACACTAGCAGGAAAAAAATAGTACCACCACACTTCAAGACTCCTTCCACAGATAAGGTTGACAACAATCACCATAGTTTAAAAAAGCACGTCCATCATCAGACACATTCAAGAAATCCATACCTTTAAATCTCTATCATTGCATGCTGCATAAGTTTTAACATGCATTGACAAAAGGCTATAATTGGTCACGACAAACTTAGACCTATACCTCAAAAACTGATAATACAGGTGCATGTGGTATGCATCTTCTCAGACATACTATTCTCAGATTTATTAAGAACACATGGAATATTAACAAATTTTGGTGTGGAGCAATGCATGATGATATCTGCCAGATGGACTCTAAATCATACGGTTCTAATCCAAAAACATCAGCCACAACCGATGCTGACAACTATCTTGCTCTTAAATTAAAAGCTACAAGTTCCTCATTCACCTATTATTACATTGGCACCCAGACATTAGCAGACTCCACACAACTAAATCACTTTTCTCAACATATAATGGAGAACTCGAAGCACTTTGAGTGCACACGAGTAACACAAATATACCATTTATGTGACAGAATCTAGTGATATAGTCATCTGAAAACCTCTAAGCAAACATTAGTATGGTCTGACAAATTCGAAAATTAACGGAAAAGGGTAAACAGAACTCAAGCTGAAGAGCAACAAGAAAATATATTGTTTTAGAATCTCATATCATCTGTGAAATCATTGTTGCTCTGTGCATGTCTACAGCATGGTAGGAAGTGGCTCAATACCCTATGCTGAAAAGTGAATCATAGAAATAAAGTTTCACAACATAATGAATGAGAAAATAGATACATGCCACTGAATTTTCTACAACACGATGACTAGTTAAAGAGTTCTTTTTCATGTAGAAGTATAGATGGATGAATTTTCCCACATATTAGGGTCCGTTTGGTCCAAGAACATGGGATACATCAATCCACTCTTGTTAATTCTAGCTTAAAGCAGAAGAAGCATTGCTGCATAAACGAGGAATGACAAGTCCAATCATGTGTAATGAACCCCTTTGAGGGCTTAAACGTAGAGGAATAATTACGAAGAGGGCTGGTTATTGGAGTAATTGAAGACCCATGGGCTAAATTGTTAATGTATTCGATTAAGGAGTTAATGCAAGTCATAGAAACTTAAGGGGCATTCCTGCAAATAGAGTTTATTGCTCTCTATTTATACCTGATAGTTCATTTTTGGGGGTGGAAAAAATTGTTATTGTTTCATTTTATTTTCATTTCCAGTATGTTTTAGTTTAGCTTCAATCCATAGATTTAACAGCACTTTTATTCCCCTTTTGTAATCATTACTTTCGAGTTGAATATAACTGAAAATTACCCCACAGATACTCAATGTCTATCCATTTTCTATTACTGTTACATTTCCTACAATCTCAGCTTATTCAGACGATCGATCATAGTAGATTCTTTACATCATGTCTCCCACGATTGTCTTAACATTTATCATCACATAGTTGTGAATTTTAAATCTGTATCCACTACTCTAAAATGTTGACTTCACAATTTTAGAGGATAATCATTCATTCTTTTACATCGTACCAACGTAGTTGTTATTAATGGGTGTTCGACTTTCGAAGCAAGGTAAGAATAGACTAGCTTATGCCCGCAATTAAGTTGTGTTTATATGCACAAATGACATTTCATGCATAATAATAACCAGGCATATATGATAGTTGCATACACAAACCAACACGCAAGAGCATGTGTCCACGAACGACATTATAGACAAATAGTTGCTAAAAATTCTGTGAATTAAGCCCCAACAACAGTTGACCTGGACACCTAACATTTCTATGTGGCAGGAAAGCTAGTTATATTGTTTTAAGTTGCAACTCTTGGTTTACTCCAACCAAAACATAACCACCATTATACTATAACAAACTTCTGTAAAGTTCTCTTTTCAATTCTTTATTTATTCATAAATACATAAAGAAATATTTTAAATCTTACGCAACTAGCAAATTTATGAGTCTATGACTGGACAAGAGCAGGAGCATTTTGCCAGTTAGGGACCAAGAAATGCTTTCAAAGCACATGCTGCAGCCGAACTTTAACCAGCACCAATAAGACCATAATCAACAATTCAAAAAAGAGAAGTAACTCGTCAAACACAGCTCAGACCATATATACAGACCATTTTACAACCAGAGTAATCAAATCTGAATTCTTCATATATACATACATATAAGCTCCCAAAAATTCACTTCACTTATGGCTGGCACTAAGTCATGAGTTACTTATGAAAAAACGAAAGTAGTCATGAGTTGCCCTAGCAATGGGACGACATAGACTCATCCAAAAGCTACAGAATCATCGCATCATAATGAGTCCATTGGATCTTTCTAAATTTTAAAAACATGATACGTGTTAAACTGTTGTGTTGTTACATTGTATCATACTTAGAGAGTAGAAATAGGCACAGGTATTGAATAACTCACGGCTCACCCATTACCACCATAGGCAAACTTTACCTTCTTCTAACAATATAACATTTTCATGTTTGTAATAGTCCTAGGTAACATATAATCCGATAGATAATATTGCCAGTAAAATTTCCACGTGGCTATGTGGCACTAAGTGCTAAAATGCTTAATAACAGAAGGAAAATTCTATTTTTCCAAAATTTCTTGGACAACATTTGTGCTCCATGTGGCTAATGATGTGTCCAAAAAGCATTAATCTTCAAAAAATAAAATTCTAAAAGCACACAAACACTCATAAATCACACTGGTGTCTCTAAATGGTTCCTATCCTACATTTCAGGAATTAACCCCACGGGAACACTCCCACTATTGTATCCAAACAATACAAACCCTGTTCAGTTTATTTATTCTCATCCCCTAAATTTTAATCACTATAACTTAAACTCCAAAACAAAGGATGGAATGTCAGGAATGTCCATACTAGATCACCTAAACTCAAAAATAGTATTGGGAATGAATAGTGATCTCCTAGTTGAGGAATAATGCAACAATTGCTCAATCCTTTTAGAGCATTGAATAGTATTAGTTACTACCTCTGTCCACAAATAATAGGCCGCTTTGATTCCACACATAGTTTTAGGCAAAGTCAAAAAGTAGGTTTACATCACATTATTTTAATAGGACTTACCAAATTCGCCCCTCAACAGTTCTCCCTCCGTCCATTAATAATAGTCTACCATTACTTTTAGGAATACCCCAAAATAATTGTCCATTTTCTATTTTAGGATTGCAAAGTTTAGCATATAACCAATATTAACCCTCACAATTACTAAAGACAAAATAAGACATTTACTATAGGGAGTTTGGTATTTCATATTAAAATGATGTGTAAAACTACTTTTCGACTTTGTCTAAAACTATATGTTAAGTCAAAGAAGACTTATTTATGTACAAAGGTAGTATCTTAT
The DNA here is from genome assembly GCA_001753735.1 of Embelia ribes. Classification (NCBI taxonomy): domain Eukaryota; kingdom Viridiplantae; phylum Streptophyta; class Magnoliopsida; order Ericales; family Primulaceae; genus Embelia; species Embelia ribes. The sequence goes on along the minus strand of MKEJ01101827.1, from coordinate 6,924 downwards.
TTTGTCTTTAGTAACTACGAGGGCCAATGATGATAATATGCTTACCGTCCAAAACGTGGAAGTGGACAATTATTATTGGACATCCCGAAAGGAAAAATGAACAATTATTTGGGAACGGAGCAAGCACATAGGTATGAATGGTTGTAGTGCACTCCCCACCAATGTCCCAAAATGAATCACTACCTTAAGGGATTAATCCCAAGAGAATACTCCCATCAGTGTATCAAAACATTACTATATCCTGAAGTAAATAAGGAATTTGCTGAAGTGCCCAACTAGGACAATATTGCTTTAGTTTTGGGGTCTGTTGTAAGCATTCCCCATCTCCCAACTTCTGCTTCATAGTTTGAGGTGTAGGAATTAAAAGAGACAGGTTGCAAATATTTACCTTGGTAGGAAAGTACGGTCTGTTGTTGACATTCTCCATATCACAATCTCTATTTTATCATGTGAGGTATAAGGATTAAATATAGAGGTCAAAAATAGGCATAATGGTAGGATGCCAAAACATTAAATATTCTAGATTTTGGTATTATATGTTCGTTTTCCTAAAACCTCAATTGAAACATAAGATCTTATAATTCATGCTCCATCCAAACAAGAACAATTATAATCCAAAGCTTGATATGCGTATAATTCAAAGCTTTATTAATCTCAGAGCATTCACATCTATCTCATTTAACTTCTACGTCTCCCTTTCTAGAAACCAAATTCTCCTAATAGAAACTCACATTTTAGAAATTGCTCACACTAGTATTTCTATTAAAAAAAATTAAAATTACTACAATAACTATATATATTACTGTAAAATATAAAAACATTTTTTTCCCAATGTTAACTAGTGTTTTATAGTTTTGGTGAAAACAAAAATTACTGAAAGCTTTCTAGAAACTGAGAAAAATAGAAAGACACATTTCTCATTCAAAGATTTCTCAAATTCTTTTTCAGGATTTCTCATTTCAGAAATCGAATGGGAGAAATTTGGGATTTAGAAAGACTGAGCTCCCTGTAGCGGCAGCTCATCACGTAGAGTCCGAATCACATACCCCGTATTGACATAATACTCTCTCTTCTCCTCATCCCTCTCCTCTGCTCCGCTGTCACCGGAGCCAAGAACTGCACCTCCAAATCCTTAACCCTCGCACAAACCCTACCCCTAACCTGAGCCCTAGCCTTGGTATTACCATAATTGCTCACAAATTTGGGGATTTTAATATTCCAGAGGCTTATGATTGCAGAATTGGAGGAGATTGCAGCGGTGGTGGATAACGGACTCACCATCGAAGGGCAGTTTACGGCGAGATTAGGTGGTCGATTGACCGGAAAAAGGCATTGTGGGAACGATTTTTTATTTTATTTTATTATTATTTTTTTTACGTTGAGGAAGTTGAAGAAATGATTTCGTTGGGAAAAACAAAAGTAGTCATGAGTTGCTCAAGCAATGGAATAACAGACTCATCCAACAGCTACAGAATCATTGTATCATCACAAACTAGATCAGCAACTTAGTGAGTTCACTGGATTTTTCAAAATTTTTAAAACATGGTATGTGTTAATTTATTGTGGTATTGTATTGTATCACACTTAGAGATTAGAACCAGGCACAGATATTGAATAGTTCACTGCTCATCTGTTACCACTATAAGCAAACTTTACCTTCTACTAACAACATAACATATTCTTTGTTTGTGATAGTCTAAGGTAACAAATACTCAGCTAATCTTTTGTCAGTAAAATTTCAACGCAGCTATGTGGCTCTAAACTGCTAAATGCCTAATACCAGAAAGAAAAACTTATTCTTACATAACTTGTTGGACAACATCTATGCTCCGTGCGGCTAATAATGTGTCCAAAAAGCATTACTCGTCAAAAAATAAAGTTTCTACAAGCACACAAACAGAAACAGTAATAAATTACACTGGTGCCTCTAAATAGCTCCCTATCCTACATTTTAGAAATTAAAGCCAACGGAACACTCCCACTATTGTACCCAAACAATTCAATCCCTATTCACTATATTTATTCTCGTCCCCTAAATTTTAATCGCTATAGCTCAAACTCTAAAACAGAGGCTGGAATGACAGGAATGTCCACATTGGACCCCCTAAACTCAAAAGTAGTATTGGGAATTAATAGTGATCTCCTAGTTGAGGAGGAATATTGCAACAATCCATCTATTATTTTAGAGGATTGAATAGTGTTAGATACTCTCAATCATCCGCAAATAATTGGCCCCTTTGACTTAGCACACGGTTTTAAGCAGAGTCAAAAAAAGTAGATTTACATCACATTATTTTAATATGAATTACAAAATTTGCCCCTCAAAATTATTCTCTCCGAGTCTACGTTCACAAACAATAGTCCACTGTTCTCTTTTGGATGTCCAAAAATAATTGTCCGCTTTGTATTTTGGGGGTTACAACATTTAACATATTAACAAATATTAACCCTCACAATTATTAAAAACAAAATAATAAATCTACTAAGGGTAGATTTGGAATTCATATTAATATGATGTGATGTAAAGCTAGTTTTTGCCTTTGTCTAAAACAATAACCCCGGTCAAAAGAGAACTATGAGGGCGAATGATATAGTGTGCTAATAATTTACCAACCCAATAGTGGATGTGAACAATTATTATTGGACACCCAAAAGGTAAAAATGAACTATTATTTGTGAACGGAGGAGGGTGTACATTGGTATGAATGGTTGTGGTGCACTACCACCAGTGTCCCTAAATGAATCACTACCCTAAGGGATTAAACCCAAGAGCACACTCCCATCAGTGTATCCAAACATTATTATATCCTGAAATAAATAAGGAATTTGCTAAAGTGCTCCCTTTGAACCAGGGTAGTACTGTTCAAGTTTAAGGGATCTGTTATGACCTTCCCACATCCCAACATTTGTTTTAGAGTTCGAGGTATAGGAATTAAAATATACGGGATGCAAATATCTACACTGGTAGGAGTCCAGTTCCTAACAAGGGTCAGCTATGGGCATTCTCCATATCACAAACTCCATTTTAGCAAGTGAGGTATAAGGATTGAATATAGTGGTCAAAAATAGGTATAATGGTAGGATGCCAAAACGTTAAATATTATACATATTGGTATTATATGTTAGGTTTCCTAAAACCTCAATTGAAACATAAGATCTTAAATTTCATGCTCCATCTAAGCAAGAACAATTATAATCCAAAGCTTGATATACGTATTATTCAAAGCTTTACCAATCTTAGAGCATTCACAGCAATCTTTCTTATTTAATTTCTACACCTCCCTCTCTACAAACCCGTTTCCCATACTAGAAACTCGCACTTGACAAATTGCTCACTTCTCCTACTAGAAACTCACACTTGACAAATTGCTCACATTTCTATAAAATTTGTTTAAAATTACTACAATAACCATATATATTACAATAAAATATAAAAACATTTTTTTCTAAAATTAACCAGTATTTTATAGTTTTAGTGAAAAAAAATTATTAAAATTTTCTAGCAACTAAGAAAAATAAAAACATTGTCATGGCACATTTCTCATTATGATTTCTCAAATTCTGATTCAAGTTTTCTCTTTTGAGAAATCAAATGGGAAAATTTTGGGATTTAAAAAAAACTGATGTGAATGCACTCACAAGCCAAAACACAGACAAAACACGTAAAATAAATAATAATAAATAAAAATAAAAATAAATAATAATAATAATAAATAAATAAATAAAATCAGAAAACCAGAAAATGGAATCCAAACCTGTAAATACCACAACTGAGCTCCCTATAGAACATCTCCGGCAACTCTTCTCGCAGGGTCCGAATCGCATACCCCATATTCACATAAAACTCCCTCTTCTCTTCCTCCTCCCTATCTCTCCTCTGCTCCGCCGCCGCCGGAGCCGAGAACTGCACCTCCACATCCTTAACCCTCGCACAAACCCTTACCCTACCCCTGGTATTACTATATTTGTTCACCAATTTGGGGATTTTAACATTCCATAGGCTCGTGATTGCGGAATTGGGGGAGATTGCGGCGGCGGTGGGTAAGGGAAGCGCCATCGGCGGGCAGTTCACGGCGAGATTAGGGGGTTGCTTGACCGGAAAAGGGCATTGTGGGAGTCGAAATATCTATTCTTTAATGAGAAAATGGAAATTGAAAGTGGATATAAGGATAAGATACATAACACAGATTTTGACATTTTTTTTTTTTTTTATATGCATGGTTTTTGTTTTGGCGTGGGTCTGATGTCCAAATTTTCGTAAATACATCATTTTCTTCCATATGGGCAGAGTTTAACTTAGCAAATTAGTAGGTGTGGCTCAGCACATATGAATCGGCCATTAGGTCAACTACTTAAATTAAATTTTGACAGTTAAACAAAATAAATTCATGACAAATTTAATATAAATCCGAAATTGCTACTAATTTTTTCTATTGAAAGGAGTAATTTGATAAAATTATCCCATTTTCTTCCTTTCTTGCCTCCAATGGGACAAAAAAATATATAATAAATTATATGCATACAAGGTGATTTTACTGGCATATCAATAATTTACTTTACACCTCTTTACTATACATTCCATTTTATACTATATCACTAATCATATTAGTATCACACTAATTAAATTAATTTTTTTTAGCTGTTGGCACAATCATTTTTTTTCTCAAGCACACCGCATTAAAATTACTAAAATGCCCAAATTCTTTAAATTTTCTCCAACATTTTATCTTATTCATATTAACTCTTTCTCTCTCTAAACGTAAACCCACATCTTAAACCCAATTTAGAACAATATTCCATTTAATCTAAATACTATCAATCTATTTTATACATACATTAAATCCTATTTAGAAAAGATTTGAAAATCAATGAACCCAACAATAGAAGATATTAAATTGTCTTCCCAGTCTCTATTGTCAAAGGCATATCCTTCAATTACAACTTGTTAGGCATGTAATATGTGAATATATTTGTAAAAAATCTAATTACTTTGCTTATTTATGGTCAAAATTACTTTTTATTTTTATGAAAATTTTGGTAAAAAAGCTAACAACACATTCAGGAAAATTCCTAATTTTCGAATTTATGTGAATCTTTCGACTCCCATAAGGTCGAAACTTTCTGCCAACATCGACTTTAGTAAAATTGAAATTTACTAAACACCTTAATAGACACAAGTAAGTTAACCTATATTCGACTTTGTAGTAGTCGAAATCAATGACCATTTTCGGACATGCTACAGTTGAATTACACATGTAAAAAAATTGGAATTGATTCAACCTTATAAAAGTCAAAACATTTAACAAGTCTCGACTTCCTTAAAGTCAAAACATTTTGTCGTGTCACAGTGAGCACTGAAACATGGTTGGACTTTACAAAAGTCTAAACTTTATACAATTTTCGAATACCAAAGTCGAAATTATTGCTTTAATAATTTTTTTATTTTTATTTTTAACATACTTTTGCTTTTATTAATATTAGTATACGTTCATGATCAATTGGGATCAAATGAGGAAGAATAAACATTTCAAATGGAAATGGAAATAGAATTCGATTAGAAGCATCAAATTGAGGTAATTCTATCTTTGCAAATATCATTCCTATTCATTTTATTTTTTATTGCAAATAATTATTTTTATTATTAACATTATTTCAGTTTATATATGATATAGATATTCATTGCCGAGAACGAACGAGTACAAGAAGATGAAAAAAACAAAAAAATTAATAAAAAAGAAGAAAATATTGAGCATGAGGAAGTTTTCGGAGATTTTTTTGAATGCAATGAGATTGTTAAGATTGGAGAAGTAGAAGCCGTATCTTCCAATCTCATTGACGCGTCTAGCAAATTTATGATTGACGAGGTGCGTTAAATTATTCCTACAGGTTTTGGCCTATTTTTTTTGGTCAATCTACCTTATTTCGCGTATTTTTTATTAAATTTAAAATTTTTTTGTTAGGTATTCATGATTATTGAGAAAGCAACCGAGTAGATACAAAAAAGGGGAGAAGAAGATAGGAGTAGTTGTTGTGAAATTGAGATTAAACTACGGCAAAAAGTGCACACCATCCGTATACTTTGCATGTGAACATAGTGGAACACAATATAGCCATATTCAAGGTGGTGTTTACATCAAAAAGGTCGAAGGGGAGGGAAAGTCAAAGCCTCATAAATATTCAATGATGACATGTAATTGCCTGTTTCGTGTAAAGTACACCAAGAATAGGGAGCATAATGTATGGTTTTTTATTGTGAAGAATGGTCAACACAACCACCAGTTATACACTTTTGGTGCAGGGCACTCATATGTTGGGGCGATTAACACCGAAGGCACAAGATGATGTTAAGCGCCTGTTAAAGCATAATATAAAGTCGAAACAAATACATACGGAGTTAAAACATAATAAACCTAATAATTGCACCCTTCCAAAGCAAATTTACAATGCTCGGGGTCGAAGATGAAGATAGAGGAGATGGATGGTCAAACTATCATTTAAGAGGTGTTCAAGTTAGCGGACAAGCAGAAATGGTTCATTCACCACAACCGTTCTAAAGAAGACATAATTAAAAATCTTTTTTGGGCTCCCCAAGATTCAATTGCTTTGGCTAATAGTTTCTCATCCATCTTTATGATGGATTGCACCTACAAGATAAATCGATATAAGATGCCTCTTTTTCAAATAATAAGCATCATTTCCACACATATTTCATTCTTGGTTTCTTCGAGGCTCTCTTTACACGTGGACTTTGTGGATGCTTTTGGAAGCATTGAAGAAATGTGGTTCTTTACCAAAGGTTATAATCACTGACAGAGAACTGGCGCTAATGAATGTCATGCCCCAATTTTCCTAGAAAATCCGAAGCAAGCTCCGAATCCACTAGAAATACCGAAGGGTGAGTACATTCCCCTTTTAAGTAAAAGA
>MKEJ01101821.1:0-13561 GCA_001753735.1 Embelia ribes | reverse complement strand
AATTTTTTCAAGAACCTTTTGATCAGTGAAAGACTCACCAAGGAGCCTAATTTGGTTCACAGTGTCCATCATCCTTCCAGAGTACTCTTTGATAGATTCACTATCCTTCATCTTCATAAGTTTAAACTCCCTCTTTAGTGTTAGTAACCTTACACTTTTTACTCTGTAGCTGCCCTCAAATTCACCTTGGAGCTTGTCCCAGACTTACTTTGGGGTTTTCAAGTCCATGATTTTGGTGAAAATGTGATCAGCTAAACTAGAGTGAAGACTAGTGATTGCCTTGTCTTTCTTCAACTTTTCTTCTTCATGAGCTCTGATTTGAGCTAATGAAGGATTTGCCACAAGTGGTGGTGTATCCATGTCTTCTTCTGTCACACACCACAGGCCTTGAGACTTCAAATAAAACTTCATTTTGACAGCCCATATGTGATAGTGTTCACCATTGAACATTGGAATGGATGGTGATAAACTTGAGTTGTTATTCATTTTTCTGGGTTTTTGCGTGTTTCGGTAGAGATTTTGGTAAGGATTTTGGTGGTCACAATCCCTTAAGAATTGACTTTGATACCACTTTTGAGTACACTTAGAGATGTTCTGCACCTATAATTTTAAAGTAAATGCTTATGGGTGGACAGAATGAAGTGGAGAAAAAATGGATGATAACATTAATCAACTAGAAGGCCTTTTATAGGCCAAGTGTTAAACGAAAAAGCTAAAACAACTTCAACAACAACTTCCTAAAAAACAGCTAACTGAATAGCTTCAAAGTAGCAACTGACTAACAACTTTAACAACTTTGAGATATGCTTATTGACTAATTCAAAGCATACTCAGCTTATTCGAATGAATGAAAATAAAACTTAACAAAGCAAATTCTCACTAAATTAACAAAAGGAAGATAAAATGAAAGACAAATGAAAAATTCAATAAGCATGCAAACTTAACATAGAAGGTACTGAAGTATCAATAACTAGCGGAAGCGAAATAATAAGCTATAATAATTCCCTTTTTGTTTACTATAGAAATACTATGACAGTCAAGTCATTAATAAGTTACACAAAGAACATAAACCCCTTTAAGCTAGAAAGTACCAGACTCCAAAATTTTAGATACAATAACATTAACTCCACCTTATAACTTCCCTCCTTTACAAGTCCGAGCCTTCAAATGATTGCTTTGATGACAAATTCTCACAAAGCCAGATATGGGTTTTTAAAAACAGAAATGGCAATTGCTTTATCGTGCTCTTGGGTCAACATTTGATTATTAACACGAGGATCCTCTTTTTATTTTCCTTTTTTGGAACAGCACACGGGTATCCACAATCCTCATAGTAGATATCAACGTCTTTTACCGATCCTTTCATTTTTCTTTTATTGACCGGAAAAAGTAAACCAAAAATAGGCAAGTCATGAACGTACAACCCTGTATCATAATTAGTACATTAGGATCTCAACATAGACAAGGTTATTAAAACCAAAAGCTCCTCAAAATGGAGGGTAGTCTATTAAACATCTCCATCTACTCCTCCAATCCGACCCTCCCTAGACGCCCCAATGCCCAAGCCTTGTACACCGGATTGCTTTGCCCGGATTATATTTTGTTCAGCCTTCTCAATGTGAGCATATCTTTAGTGTCTTACTATCAGCATTAGAGTAGATATTGCAACAAAATATCAATACTTTAAATTACAAAATACATCTATTGACTTTTCTTTAATGGACATACTGCTGATTGACTAAATGATGACACATATAAAAGGAGATCTTCATCAAAATAAAAATGGAATAGTGTTCACTTCCACAATCCCAAATGGCACATTAAAAAAAAAAAAAAAGAAACCCAGGACATAACATGGCTGGGGTCAAAAACTGACCTGGCAATTTCCATCACCTAGTATCTTATTCTCTACCAAATCATACATGTACAACCTGTAACAGAAGTAATATATTAATATTGAAGAAAGGAAAGGAAAAAGGAGGACGTGGAGGAGGAGGAAGAGGGGAGGGCAATGAGGGGGACTGAAAAACACACAGCCGAATCAATCCCCGATGAGCTAGATAAAGTGTACCTGTCCAACAGTCTTTGGTGATCTACAGTAGCTTCATCAACAGAAGGTATTTCCCCATTAATTTTGGGGACATGCTACAATTAAAAATTAGAAAGTTTGTTCAGAGTGATACCGAACCACCTCATGGTATCAACTGCTTGATGCCTTGTGAAATGATAACTTTCGACACATGGAAGCATTAGAAAAGTTTTCATGATAAAAACCAACAACTTGCAACATATATGAACCATCTACTTTGCTGAGAAAATATTATTGATGAAAACTCGACGAAATTATTTCGTCAAAGTAGACTTCAAGATATATACATTAAAAAAAAATTGAGCTCTCAAGTAGATTACACATAACTAATGTCACAGGCTAAAACGGTAAGTTTTTACAAAAAGATACCACTTCGAACTGCATCCTCATGTCCAGAGCATCAAAATCTCAAATTTCCTGGGAGGTATATTGATAACTAAGAAAAAGAAAATGAAGAAGTGAATAAGTTTACTGTAAGATCATACAATCCTATAGCACATGCCCAGACTTGAAATTCAGTTAAAAAAGCTCTGGTTCTTAATTGGCTCTTTAACTCGCAGCATCAACAGAATCAAATGCACACATAATTCTTGGGAACCTTCAAACAACCATTAAAACAAACCCCGATGACCAAATACATTATATATATACACACAAAAGTCATGGATAAGTTCAAGGCTATTCCAGTTCAAGGCCAGGCCATGCCGCAACCCTCTATGGGGGCCTACAATGGTAACTAAGCATCTACTAGCAAAACCAACCCCCATTGGCATGTCTGAATATATATATACTTGTATGTATCATATATGTATCAAACACTGATAAATGTAGTAGCATAAGTTACACTTACAGGTATGGAAACCATCTGGTTCAACCTTTTGCCCACTTCACCATCCAGAGCATATTCATCCATAAGCTCCAATGAGTACAACCATTCCTCTCCAATATTTAGTTGTTCACCAGGGCTAGAACATGAACTAGAAGGTCCTCGATCATCTGGCTCTTCAAGACCATTATCATGAACTACAAAGACACAAATAGAAAAAATTATACTTAGATACAAAAAAATTGACAAAGAACAAATAAAGTTTCCTTTTTAGGTTCTTCGATACCATAATTATAGTTTTGGACGGATTGGTCAGGCCATTCATGCATGTAAATTGGAGGTTGTAAATTCTGTGCCACTTCATGGGGGTAGCTCAGTGCCAAGTCAGAAAGCTGTGACAATCCTTGATCAATAGCATTAAACCCGTCTGCATCGCTAGCTCCCAAAGGGTAATGACTTTCTTTAGAATACTGATCATGAAGATTTTCAGCATTACAATGCGTCAAGCTGCCGTAATACCCACAATTTGAAAAAAGATCAGTGTCAAATAGCTGAAGACCCCAACGGTAAACAGCAGAATCTTGCTCTTGAGTAATCATTTCCTATTCTTTTTTATTTATCTGCCTGTTCCAAGGAAAAAGTTGTCAAATTAACTTCCATAAAGGAACCTTTTGCAGACTTCTTGTTTCTTCTAACAAATACTGAGCTCCACAAAATATACCACGTAATTCATAAATTAATTTGACTAATATATTGCACATCCGAAACTCCTTAAATAGGAGCTTATTGGAATCGGAACAATTCAAAGGGCATCGAAACCCTCAAGCAACTATTATTATCAAGCTAATTCAACAGTATCCAAATGGAGAGGGATAGTCAGTCAAAAGAGAAACTTTTGGAGAAAGATTACCTCACAACAATTAATCCTAAAGCTTCTTAGGGAAATTATTGACGATAAAGTAGCAATATAGAGACATTGAAAACCAGGCCCCCACAGTACCTGGACAAGGACAGACATTGCTGTTGTAGAAATGGAATAGCAATAAGCCAGCAAATGGACTTCTCAAAACACAAAAAAGGCTAGGAAATTGAAACTAATCAAAAAAATATTCTAGTAAAATCAATTATTTCAAACAAATATGCAAGTCAGGTTAAAAAAAGTACAATGATAATATTTGAAAACTCTGATTATTTAATGTGAATACCCTTGCATTATCTTGAAAAAAATAGCAGTTTCAATCATCCCTCATTTTTCCCTCTGTTATTTTTCTTTTATTCATTTATTTATTCTGTCGTGGGGGTTGGAGGGAAAATTGATAGGAGATGCATTCAAAAACCAATTCACTTAGTATTTCTGGGTTTACTTGATATTTCTTCTCAGGTTGGTGTCTTTTTTCTCCAAATGTGGTTAATCTTTAACATAATTTAGAATATGACATAATAGCCCTTAATTATCCTAATTTCAGACTTGGCCGAAAAATCTAAATCACGCATTTCATAACATGCTTTGATTCGACCAAAAATCTCAGACATATCTTAATGCCTTTTTGAACAGATGGGGGGGGCGTTGGGGTGGTTGGTGGGGTAACGCGGGGGGCGGTTCGAGGAGTTTAAGTGGCAGAGGGTGGAGAGGATTCTGAACGAGGTTCGGGAGTTCGGGGACGGGATCATTGATGATAACGAGCTCGCCTCCGTTTACGATTTTCGGATTGATAAGTTTCAGGTCAATACATATGTATATGCATATGTGTTTGTGTGGGGGGAATCGAATTATGTCTCATAAAGAAGTGTTCTTTTTGTGGTATCTTTCAGACAAAATAATTAATATGGTAAAATAAAACAATTTATAACAATCCCAGTAGTATTTTCCAAAATGCGTTTGGAAATAAAAAGTATAGAACTTTTTTCTTGTGCAGGATTCTGTGCAGATTATTGTTCGTATAAATTCTTCCGAACAGATTCTGGAGTGTACCGCCGTGATCTTTAGAAATCACTTAATTTTACTATATTAATTATTTTGTTAAAAAGGTATGAAATCATGTTTATTGATAACATGACCATAGAAATAGACAGAATTCTAGTCTGTGTTTGTGTGTATAATTGTTTCCAAATTTTTGGTTTTCGTATTGTTGCAAATTGTCCCACTTACTACATGATGGTGCAATATAGAAGAGAGAAACAAAAAATGAACAGGAAGAGCACATAGGGATTATTTGTTTTCTCAGATTAAATTGCAAGGGACTGTTCCTCCTATGTATACAATCCAAAGCATAAATACGAAACAAACAAGGGATTATTGTGTAATCCTACACAATCCCACAAAACAAGCCCCCTACATAAATTTTCATTTTGCAAGACTGAGGGTATTCATAGTAATAGGGATGCAACCCCTCAAACTGAGAAACTACAAGAAATTCACCCGGAGCAAGGATTGGATTTCGATACTAATCAACCCGCACAATGTCCATTTGCCAAATTTGGTAGAGAGATCTATGTCTGCAACTATTACAAATTTTGTATTTTTACCACTTATACAACACTAACATGGATCAAGGTTGAGACGTTTTTCATTAATAATGGGTATTGGAAATCAATTTCATGCTTTAACTGCACAAGTTAGCCTTTTTGCACCTTGAACTGGATGTGAACTATGTAATTTGGTCCTGGTTGTTTTGAATTTTTGTTCCACAGAGGATAAATCTACATAACAATTTAATCTTGGAAATTGTTTGTTAATGGCTATCCAACTCATTTTGACTCCTCTCTGCGATTGATTATGACGAGTAACTTGTTTAATTCTGGTATAATCTCTGATTTGGCTTGGTGTGTGATTTTATATAATAAGTGTGTGATTTTAAGTGGAGTTGATGACTCGATCATATTGATTTTTCTCGAGGTTGAGAATTTGAAATCCACATTTTTTTCCCCAATTGCTGATAAGCTCAAATTTTCAGCGAGAAGCAATCCAAGCATTCTTGCGTGGTTCATCGGTTGTAGTGTCTGCGCCGACAAGCAGTGGCAAGACTTTGATTGCCGAAGCAGCTGCAGTTGCAACAGTGGCTAGGGGAAAAAGAATATTTTACACTACTCCGCTGAAGGCATTGTCAAATCAGAAATTCCGGGAGTTCCGGTGGGTAGTTAATAGGCGATACTAAGAGAACTTTTTTTTCAATAAATACTAGTTGTGGTATTACATATCCTAGGCTAAGTACCATTGAATTGGTAACTGGTTAAGGCATGGTCAACAGTGTGTATAATTGTGTTTTTATTTATTTATTTGCAGTGATACATTTGGTGATGACAACGTTGGTCTTCTTACCGGAGATTCTGCTGTTAATAGGGATGCGCAAGTTCTAATCATGACTACGGAGATACTACGCAACATGTTGTATCAGAGGCAAGTTATGTACCGTTTAATTTTTTGCGGTGCACTTTTATGCACGATGCTTGTTTATCGAAATAAATTTGACGTGGTTAGTCATCTTGAATCATATGAATCTAATCAAAAGGCTAGGGAAGCACAATAGTATTACATATTCTGCGGAAAAGACTAGAAGATTCTGAGATGAGTGGTGAGTTTGTGCGCAATAATTGTTGGCAAACTGAGGGTTTCTCTTTGTTTTTTGTTAATTTCATTTTGGAACATTCTGCTCATTTAAGGATTAGTCTTGCTTAAACTGTTGAATAATGTCTTTTTTATTAACTCATCCACTATAATGATATCTTACATTCTTACGATGACTTCTTTATTATCTCATCCATTGTAATTATATCTTACTCAAATCCTATTATTGTCAGACTATCTTTTTATTGATCTCAAGTAGTTGCTCATTCTTTTTATTTCAGGGTAGGGACGGCGTTATCAGAAAGTGGACTTTTTAATGTTGATGTGATTGTTTTGGATGAAGTGCATTATCTTAGTGACATATCTCGGGGTACAGTATGGGAAGAGATTGTACGTAATTTCCAATTACCTGGTTTTCCATTATTGTCCAATAGTTATTCAAGTGCCACTCCCTAAAGAAGCATAACTAGCCATGATGTGTATTTTCAGGTTATTTATTGCCCAAAAGAAGTTCAACTCATATGCTTGTCTGCAACAGTTGCTAATCCAGATGAATTAGCTGGCTGGATTGGTCAGGTAGTGCATCTATCCTGAATTCTTTCTAAAATATTGCCTTATGCTGCTTTGGATTTTCTAATCTTTCCAATCGTTATGATTTTATTGGCTTTGAGCATATAATAGTTTCACATCTCATGTATCACGAATCAATGGTTTTCGATCTCTATTACCATCAGTTAAGCTGTTATCGCTCTTTTGATTTGTGTGCTCTTGTTTCTATTTTGTGCTTGATGTCTCCATGGATTTTATTTTCCTGTGTAAGAGGATAAAGCTACAATACTTTTGACTTAGCTACTAAAGAGGTTTGAAATTCTTGTATCCAAGTAATTTTGCTATTAAGATTGAGTCTCGTTAATTTTTTCTTTTTGATTTTGCTGACATTTCTCAAAACTATATTGGGTTGGTTGCGATAGAAAATGAGAATTTAGTGAACTTAATTTTTTGTAATAATGGTGGTTGTAGATCCATGGTCAGACTGAGTTGGTGACATCTTCCAAGCGTCCAGTTCCATTGACTTGGCACTTCTCCACAAAGACATCATTGTATCCTCTTCTGGATGGGACGGGGACAAAGATGAATGGGTATTTCCTATATACCATTCAATTTTCTCCCACGGAATAATATCTAATATAAAGTATGACTACAACTTCTATTGTTAGTTGTCCTTGTAAGAGTTAAATTTGGCTTTGGTTGAAATTACTTCCTATATTTGTAAGTGTCTTTTATAAATGCTGTAGATCCTGATGTTTTGGTGGAGGGTTCTAGACATTAATATGTTGCATGGTATTAAGTCCCGCTTCTAGAATCTCTTCAGATGTGAGGATATCCTATGCAAATACTTGAAGCATTTGTAATTTCACATCTTTGTGCATTTCAATAATGATAGTACTTTTTCTAGAAGGTCGTGACAAAGTGTAGGGATAAGGATATTTTTAAATATTGAAGTACTTCATTGTTGAAGGCAGCGGATGAGTCAGTTTTACTATAGCTTATATCACCAAGGAGCAAAGATATGATTGACATTTTTCATGTTAAGAAGAGTTGTTGCCAGATTACATTTTGTGACGGGAACCTTTCTTTTCTTAAAATAATTTTGCGTAGGTCTTCTGTTTTTACTACCGACAACTCACAAGCTTATCTCTGAATAGGAAGTTGGCACTCAACTTTTTGGGAGTTCGTGCGTCTGGTGTTAAACCTGAAAAAGATGAGGAGTCTAGAAGAAGATTTCCAAAAAGACGTGGTAGAGACATCAACTCTGATGGGGATGGACTAACTCTATCAAAGAATGATGTAAACACCATTCGCCGCTCACAGGTATGAATTTGCGGATTGCGTATCTCATTTACTAATGTTAACAGAATTCCTTTTTTTTTTATATCCTTGGGTTCCGGGCTCGCTTACGTCCCACAGACCCGTGCACAACACCCTCGGAAGTTTCCCTACACGGATCATGGTAAATCGTTCGCTTTCACACTAGGAGGTGTGGCCCCAAGAAATCGAACTTCATAGGAATCGAACCTCAGACCTAATGGTTCATATAAGTCCAAGTGATTGACAACTTGGGCAACCCCTTGCTGTTACAAATTACACAAAAACTTATAAATAACATATATGTGTGCATGTGTATGTATACATCGACACTTAGATACGAATTCATGCATGCATGAAGCCAGAATTGTGCCAAGGGAGGCTGAGATTTAATGTTTATTAACTTAATTAGATCCAGTGTCAAAATATATGCGAACAAATATCACACTTTGAAACTCTAACATAATCATATGCTTTAATACTGTAAAAGCACTTCACTGAATCCTGCACGCACATTCAGGCCTCCATTCCTCCAGTTTTCTTTGCTTTGCTTTAGTTCCACAAAAAAAAAATGTTCATATCATAGCCCATGCACCCATGCCATAAATATGAATAAAAATGTTAAAGATTGTTTCTGCAACAGCAACATAGTACCTCACCATTAGGTGGGCAAAATGATATAGAGATTTTAAAAAATTAGATCAAGTTTCGAACTTCAAAACTGTAGCATTGTAGTATAACTCAAAGACCATAGAACTAACCCAACTTCCTTCACAACATACCATACATATGAAGGTCCCTCAAAGAAAGAATCTAAAACTTCATCAGAAACTAAATGAAAATTCTTCCAAATCACCTATTTCCTTCATACCTTTCAAGAACCATCAGTAAATGATGCTTCCCTCCAACCTATCTTCCCAATCCATCACCCTACAAGTCCTTTCTGTCCTCACGCTATCATCACTATAAAGCTTATTATCTATTGGTAATAATAATTGATAATTTTATTCAATCTATCCTTCAGAAATCCCATTTCACTTTTTTATTTACAGAAGTTGTCAAAGATCTATTATTATCCCACAACCATAGAGTAACCACCAACACCTAGTAATCATCAGCTCTTTATGATGATCCATGATGATAAGAATAATTCAATAATTCTACAATCTTTAGTTCACTAATTCCTTGATTTCGTATTCGAAATTAATGTGACATTACATCTTTGTTACATCATCAAGTACCACTATAAAGTAATTGGTTAATAAGGAAAAAGGTAAATGATCTTTTTAAAAGGCAAATCTATCTCAGCGGTTGTAAAACAGAAATGCAAAAAGCATTCTCTTTCGGCAATGTGATGCTAAAAAAATAATCCAATTTAGTGCATCATCATGGAAAGACGATTCAAAGAAAAGAAAAGAGTGGTCCACCCTCGAATAAACAAACAAAAGAAAATACCCAAGCACAAGACATCAAAATATGGAGAAATGAATAGATACATGCTGGTTGTTGCAAAACTTGAAGATAAAACAAAGAAAGAACTAGAGCAGAGCCTACTCTTTGGATCTTTTTGAGGAGTTTTCTTTGGTGAAGGTGCAACAGCCTTATTGACAGGTTTCTTAGAATCTCCATTTGTAGCCGGTTTGCCTTGATTTGATGAACGGATCATATCAAACAACCCATCTTCGGTAAGAAAACCAGTACTGGAAAATGCGAAAATAAGGCAATAAGATCAGGAATTGGAAATAAAACTAAAAAAACTTAAAAAAGATGTACAATGTGACAATTACAAACCCCAGCTCCTTGGCTTTAGCCGATTTTCGGCCACCAATATCTTCGTCGCACAAAAGATAATTCTGTCATGACAGTTGAATGCATTAGCCAAAGTCAAAAGTACTAGAAGGGTCCTAAATAGCAAGGCCAGAGATTGAACCGACCGTCTTCTTGCTAACTGATCCGGTAACACGACCTCCATGTCGTTTTATCAAATCTTCAGCTTCTTCTCTTTCCAAACTGGAAGTCACAGAAAGCATCAATAGGTACAAAAATTGCATGACAAATATGTCGACCAAACTGCGGTCAGACAGTGAACGTAAATCTGCTGGTAGTGTGGAAAATTAGCACAACCATAACAAAATATACACACATGAAATCAGTTCATATTTCACGAGAAACCCGATTAAAAACATAGAAACTCATTAAGGTGAAAAAAGTACCTGTCAAGTGTCCCGCTTATGACAAAAGTCAAACTAGCTAAGCAATCAGGTGCACCTTCAGGGACTTCCTGCAACACACCATGACAGACTCATCTAAATGCAAAGGACAGAAAGAAATAAAAATAAAAGCATTCATTAATATGGCATTTAAAGAACAGATAATGGGGAACCTTTTCTCCTTTGTGAGGAGGATCTTTCCTTGCACTGAAATTCATAAATCCACCCCGTCCACCTCCACCGCCACCTCCCCCTCCACCTCTACCTCTTCCACCACTTGAAGCAGTCAGCCCACCTCTCCCACGGCCTCGTCCACTAGCTTTCATAGAAGATTTGCTATTATTATCATCTTCTTCATCACTTTCATCAATATCCATGTCTGCCTTTTCGTTTAAAGCACTTCGTCCAGATTTGATAGGGGCTTTGGTTTCAGAATTCTTTTCTTCATCACTATCGCTAAGAACCACAGATTTACGAGTGATTGCCCTACCTGAACCAGTCTTCGGTTTTTTAGTTGGAGTGACCTCAGTTTTATCCTTCTTTGAAGTGGATTGTACAAAGTCATCATTGTCGCCATCATCAGCTCTGTGAAGCCTTTTTGCAGGTGCTGGCTTCGTATCGGTGGCAAATTCCTCATTGACCCTCACAGCTTTCCTTTTAGCAGAATTTTCCCCCTTTTCATCTTTTACGTTTTGAGTTTCTTTAGCGAAGTATTTGCTAGTTTTCTTTCTAACTGAATTATCTTGGCCAGGCATCTGAATACAGATAAGGAAACACCGGCATATTACAGAGTGGCAAAACTATAGTATGAAGCACAAAAGAGAATTCTTTTTTTTTCTCTTTGTTTCTTTGGGAAGGTTTGATTACATATGAAAAGCAACTAATGATGGATGTCATATAACTAAACAACAATAATTTTACTCTGCCTGATTTCTCACGCATTTAGGTCCTTCATTTCTAATGTCAACAAATTTTTTTCACTTTGTCATTAGTCTGTTTTCTTCTTTTCTTTTTTACACTTGCATGAAATAAAAAATTCATGTATTAACTCTACTTCACAGTTGTCTGGTGAACATTATCAAAAACTAAGACAAACTATATATATTACAAAAAAATAGATCACTTTTATCTTATTTTTGTTTGGAAGGTATGGTTTCATTAAAGAAAAGATATGGACAATAAAGGGACAAGCCCACACAACCTCCACCTAGGAAACCAGACAAAGATAAAAAAAAAAAAAATGGAAGCTATCTCCTGAAATCCTAAAAATCTGAGGGTTCAACTTCCACGTAGGTTGAATGTTCAAATTTCTATCCATCGTACGAAAGCTTCTAAAGTTATTTAGCCTAGCAGAAAGCAAATGAAAAAATATTGTGCCATCTCTTAAAAAATTGTGAATGAAAGAATTAATTTCACAAAAACATCTTATTCCTTTAGTTTATGCAATTTTAACAAAATCTTGTTAAACTCAGTTAAAGCTACCAACATGAAAGTTATCATGGGATAGTACCTAAAAGGAAAAAAGATAGTAGAGTAATTGCATGCTCACCGTCATCTCTGACTCTTTCTTAACAGCGGTTGGAGGATTTGATGGCATTGCACCCTTTGCTGAAATTGGATCATTGGCTTTGTTCTTGCCATGTTGTTTCATAAACCACTTTCTAATATCTGACTGAGAAATACAAATAACCAAAAAGACCCCAGTTATTTCAGAATCAGAGTAAAACCCCCAAGAAAGGTAGATAAATAAACAAATAGATGGATTGAAATCCGCAGAAAATATTTTCTTAAGCTTTTGATTGCAATTATGTAATACACAAGAAATGGGCAGGCAATTTTGAAATAAGAAAATAGATATAAATGAAAATAAATAAACTAAACCCAACATAAAATAGCATCTTCTTTTTGGTAATCATATCAAGAAATTGCTTAAATAGAAAAACAAGTTCCAGGCATTCCGCCAGTGTATCTATTTTCATCCCCTAAATTTTGTCACTACAGCTCAAACTCTAGAACAGATGCTCGTATATAAGGAATGTCCACTTGAAATCTCCTAAACTAAAAAAAATATTAGGATGAACAGTTGTTCCCTAATTGAAGGCGATCATTTGCAAAACAACACCCCCAGAAACACTATTGTGGGCATTTCCTAAAATCAAAATTTTAAACTTAGGATAGAGGATTGTTTGGTAGCAGTTTTAAGCTCCAGTACTTTTGCTTAAAAGGAGGAATAGTGTTTGGTTGCAAATTCTAACATGGACTTATTTGATATTTTGATCCAAATAAGTTGGATGCATATAGCTTTTTTTCTTAGCCAGAAATAAGGTAGCGTTTTTTGCCTACAAGCTACAACCAAACAAACCCAATAGAGTGACCGACGAATGCCCCAATATGCGGATTAAACACACACACACACACACACACACACAACTTTTGACAAAAATAGTATATTGAAGTCCAAAAAATTGAAAAATAAATAAGAAAAATAGGACACAAAAATACATATACAAAACCCTAACTCACCATATTGCAATTCACCAGCAGGATCTTGACCAATGCTCTGATCTTTCAACTCTCTCCCCTAAATCACAAACCGCTGGAATGAAACAAGAACTTATTAGAGTAAAAAGAAAATTAAAAAAAAAATAAAAAGTGGAAGGAAATATATAGAATAATAAATAAGAGAAACACGTGTTGATATGTATATAATACCGTTCCGAGCGAAAACGTTAGGGCTTAATGCGACCAATGATGCGAACAGAGAGAGACAGAGAGAGACAGAGAGAGAGGGAGAGAGAGAGGCATGGACAGTGGAACCTTGGTGTCACGATCTGAGCAATCCGACCTCGCAAAACAACGATTCAAAGACGAAGAGAAGAGCGATCAGAAACCATCAGAACCACTGTGGACCGTCCGATGTTGATATGCAGGGGTGTAGATGAGAAGTGACGCGACTAGGAGTCTCTATTGGGTTACATAAGAACATTCACACCAGATTATCTAAA
>MKEJ01101818.1:0-11037 GCA_001753735.1 Embelia ribes | reverse complement strand
ATATATAATTGTACGTTTTTAAACATTATATAATAGTAATAAAATTGAAATTTAATGTTACATTAATTATTATAATATATTACTAAGCTCAATTATCTAAAAGATAAATAGTAAATAAATGTTCTATTTTAAAGTAATTTATTTAAATATATAAAAAAATTTAAAAAACATTCATCACATTTATGTAATATAGATTATACTAAATAATGTAAGATATCTATTTAATAGATATGTAATATATATGGTAAATTAATTATTATTCTTATATACTTATTATTTAATATGAAACATTTCTATATGTATAATTGTCTAAAAATATTTAGAGGACGTAATTAAATTTAGCTTTTAGTCTTTAAATTTATTGATCCAAACCTTCTAGTAGCTATATTTAGAGACTGAATCCCAATTTATAAACTTTGCCGCAGTGTGATTTTTTTGTTCAAATAGCTAAATGGGTCTCCAAATACATCTAAAGACCCATTTAGCTACACTGCTAACTGCTAGGAATGCTATGAGAATGAACCCTCGACAAAATTATAAGAAAGATGGAGGACATTGAAGGAAATTGAGAAATATTATTCCAGTTGAGTACTTCTACTTGGGGAGAAAAGCTTCTGATACTTTTTGGAGTAATCGTTACCCCATTATTGCCAACTGTTAGATCTGATCAAATTTGATATATAAAAAAAGTAATTTTAATAAATAAATTTGATATAAAAAAGGTAAATGAGTTTTAGGTGTAGAAGATGAATTTAGAGATAGAAAGACAGTAAAAAAATATTATGTTTAACTTTGAATGAAGAATATGAAGTGTTAGCAACAAATTTTAATAAATAAATTTAGGTTGTAAGAAATTGAATATAAAGTTTTGAAACATTTTGATTATTTCCATATTTGGTAACGAGATATAATTCCAATATCGCCAAGGTATTAATTTAACTCCAAATTAATTGTTACACTTAACAAGGAGACCACAGTATAATCATAGACTGAACGGAAGCAAAATGCGTGATATAAATAGAATCACCGTTTTCTATTTCACAAAATTTCCCCGAACCAAACGATTCCCAAAATCAACCCTCTCTCTCTCTCCACCTCCAGCTCCGCCACCTGCTCCTGCACACGCCTCCACCCCCATCTCTCTCTCTCTCTACCCCTCTCCTGCTGAACAGCATATGGTGAATTCGATTGATTAGTCGAAGGGGAGATATATTAACTGGGGGATATTTGGATGGACGAATCAGCGGCGATTGGGGAGAGGGCCGGAGAAGTCTCTAGGGCGGTGGATTCGGCCAAGGAGCTGCAGGAATCTTCTTCTTCCCTGATTTCTAAAATTTCCGGCGAAGAACACGCTCTCCGGCAACGTGCCCTAGCCCTCGACTCCACCATCCGCCGCCTTCGCTCTCAAATCTCGTCCTTAGTCTGTAATCGGATCTTGGATCCTAAAGATGCTGAGAAAGTAAAGTTCATACTTTAATATATACGTACTTAAGTGTATGTATATATATATATATATATGAAGTATGGGTTTGTTCGGTTTAAGGTTTTTAAACTCAAATTTATCCGCTTTTTAATGAAAAGCTGAAATACTTTTGGCTGGTCTGTTTTTAAGCTGAATTTTTTTCCCCCGGTTTTGTCTAAATACACTGGAAGTAGTTGGATGCATTAAGCTTTTTTAGTTGTCAGAAAAAGCTAAAGCTAGCTTTTAAGCAAAAAAAAACTGCAGGTAAACAAATCCTATGTGTAGAAACCATTGGAAAAAGTAGAAATTAGGGTAAGCGCCCTGGTGAAAAATTAAGCTCTCTGAAGCTTATGAACTGTGAATATATATGTCGCAACTTTTAAGCTCAAGCTTTTTGCTATTTTGCTTAAAAGCTAGATTTCATTTGGTTGCACAGCTTTTTAAGTTGATATTATTTCCCTTCCAGCCTAAATAAATTGGAAGCTTTTAAGTTGGATTAGTTCATTTTTTTTCGAGCAGAGGAAAGCTAGGTTTTTTTGCTTAAAGTTGCAATTACATAAACCGTAAATGCATGCATCTACATATGTGTACTTATTTAATCTTGTGTAGTAGTGATTGGGAAATTTATGGGTTTGTGTTTGGATGGGAAAACCGAAAAGGTTAACTTTTTGAATCTCATACTGAGTGTGTATGTGTATGTATGTAATTATGTGTGTTTTTTGCAGTAACAATTTGCATTTAATTGCGGGTTGGTCGATATATATGTAATAAAGAAAAATGTGGTTTTTGTGCAGATGGAAAAATTCGATCTCTCTGAACTTCATATGCTGTTTTGTGTGTACTTATACACACATGCGTTACATATGTATGTTAATCGTTGTTGAGTAAAAGTTTGTAGATAATTTGTGGGTTTTTGTTGAGCGTTGAGATGTAAGAATTGTGTGCCTGTACACATATGTATACAAGAAATGATAAGTATGGTGTCATGATAACTGGCATATGATTGTGAATTTGTGTACAGATGGAAGAAGAATTGTGCAAAGCTAGCTACATAATGACGGAGGGAGACGCTGCGACCTTTCTCCCCAGCAAGTCTCATGGTATCTCCTTTATTGCTTTATGATTTATATTTTGGTATCGTCGGATTAATTCTGTTAGCCGGGGTACCGAAAGGTAAATGTAAATTGTATAATTATGCTTATGGTAATTGATAACAGGGCGATTTATGAGTGCTCTGCTTGGTCCGATTAATGTACGTGCCGCTAGGAAGGATATTCAGTTGAAAGTGAAAGAGGAGTACAATAGCTTCAGGGTATGATATTTAATTATTCAACTGTTTCAGGATGTACCATGTTACGAATATTTGGAGATTGGGTTAGGTTGAGTTTGACCGAAAAAAAAAAAAAATAATAAATAAATAATGCAGAAAGTAAACTAAAAAGGTCACTGCTTTGTAATGAATATTTCAATTTTCATGGTGTTTCAAAACACATTGGGTTGCCTGAAAAAAATATCCTACATGTTCTTTAATTACTTACAAGAATATCCTTACAAATATTAGTTGCATTTCGTATGCATATCCACTATAGTCTTTTCACTATTAAAAAAAATCACTCTATCACTCTTTTAGCCCCCAACTTCTCGAAACAACTTTCAATATTTGTTTTCCCAACAATAGGACGACTCCCGCTTTTACAATCAACTTTTCAAAGATACTTTCAGAATCAGGTTCTAAAAATAGCCATCTTGACATTCTAAGCTGTAGCCTTTTAAAATTAGTTTCATGTTAGTTTATGTATATTTTGTATGATCTTTTCATTCATTAGTCAGTCATTTGTTCTACAGCAAAATGATCCTTTCTTAAGCTTTTTGTTGGATGAGAAATGTGCAAATCCATAGGTTTCATTTATGTAAGTCTTTTAGGAGTTGCCATGTTTCCGATATGCAAATCCATAGCTTTCATTTATTAGGATCTGCCATGTTTCCGATATATGGCATGTTTTCTTTCTCGGAATATTTAGTGTGCAGTAAACTTTAGCATATGTTCATATTATTACTGATTGAGATTTTCCACAAAAGAATGATCCCTTCCAAAGCACTCTTTTGGATGTGGAAGTATGCATGGCTTTTTGCTTCCATGGCCTCTCCACAATCTCTGTATTTGCCAGTGATGTGTCCTTAGGCTTGTAAATTGCTAATGCCTTCAGCTTTTGGAGAAGAAAGTGACTGGCTGTAGATCTTTCCTTAACTGTATGAGAAGTATATAATACATGGAGACTATGGATCACTACTGTCTGCATATTTTACACGTTTCAGTCGAGATCTAAGTTTCGCAATTAGGCTGTGTAAATCTCTTCCCAACATCCCCCTCCACCCCATGCAGATAGTAAACTAAAAAGGTGACTGCTTTTTAACGAATGTTTCCAATTTTCATGGGGTTTCAAAACACAATGGGTTGCCTGAAAAAAGATCCTACATGTTCTTTAATTACTTACAAGAATTCCCTTACAAATATTAGTTGCATTTCCTATACATGTCTACTATAGTCTTTTCACAATTAATAAAAATCACTCTTTTAGCCCTCAACTTCTCAAAACAACATTCAATATTTTTGTTTACCAAACAATAGGACGACTCTTGCTTTTACAATCAACTTTTGAAAGACACTTACAGAAGCAAGTTTTGAAAATAGGCATCATGACATACTAAGCTGTAGCCTGTTGTATGATCTTTTCATTCATTAGTCAGTCATAGTTTGTTCATTGGTTCGGTTCGGGTTTAACCCGAACCGAAATTAAAAAACCCGAAACCCGAACTAGTTATTTTTTGGAACCGAATCCGAACCGAAATTCCCACGAACCCGAACCAAAACCGAACCGAGGAAGGCCGGACCAAGCCCAAAATTTCAAAATTTTACAAACACTACCAGGGCAGTAGCTCAATTTCACCAAGAGCTGAATTTCAACTTGTTATAACTTATATGTCATTATGTCATAATTATATTTTTTTAATTTAATATTTAATAATTTCGGGTTTAATCGTGTTTTCAGAAATAAGACCAGAACCCGAACTTTTTAAAAATTTAAATCCAAACCCGAACCGTCACTAAAAATTTTGAACCGAATTAAATTGGTTCGGTTCGGGTTTCGGGTTACCCGAACCAATGCACACTCCTAGTCAGTCATTTGTTCTGCAACAAAATGATTCTTTCTTAAGCTTTCTGTTGGATGAGGAATGTGCAAATTCATAGGTTTCATTTATTTTAGTCTTTTAGGATCTGCCATGTTTCCAATAAGCAAATCCATAGCTTTCATTTATTTAAGTCTGCTAGGATCTGCCATGTTTCCGATATATGGCATGTTTTCCTTCTCGGAATATTTAATGTGTATGGAACTTAAGCATACGTTCATATTATTACTGATTTAGATTTTCCTCAAAAGGATGATCCTTCCAAAGCACTCTTTTGGATATGGAAGTATGCATGGCGTTTTGCTTTCATGGCCTCTCCACAATCTCTGTATTTGCCAGTGATGTGTCCTTAGGCTTATAAATTTCTAATGCCTTCAGCTTTTGGAGAAGAAAGTGACTAGCTATAGATCTTTCCCAACTGTATGAGAAATATATAATACATGGAGACTATGGATCACTACTGTCTGCATATTTTACATGTTTTTGTCGAGATCTAAGTTTCGCAATTAGGCTGTCTAAATATCTTTCATTCATGTCTGACTGTATGCATAGGACTGTAGATTAGTAATTGCATGAGTGTAATTGCTCTTAAACTTATTATGCTATCTTAAACAGGACAGAACTGCAATCCTTTTTCTTTTCTTCCCATCATTGCTACTCGTGCTAAGGTCATTTGTATGGGATGGATGCTTACCCGCTTTGCCCGTTCAGCTTTACCAGGTACTGCGGGCTTTAAAATGAGTCCTCATTCTGGATATAGTTTTCTTTTCAGGCATTAGTACTGTTGTATGACTATATCTTTTCTGAAGCAAACTGATTATACTTTTTCCAGGCCTGGTTGTTGTTTCTTTACACCGGTTTAGCTTTACGAGAAAACATACTCCGAGTGAATGGAAGCGATATCCGTCCATGGTAATATGATTTGATTTTATGTATGCATTACTTGTGAACCCTTTTGCTCTTGTATGATATATTTTTCATAGAGTGGGATGTTTGTGATGTCTATCTTATCTTGTGTATTTTTGTCAGGGGTTAGGATTTCTATTATTCTATGAATTGGACTCATACTGAACGAAAATTTTCCAACTCTCACCTATAATGATATAATCTAAACTTGCGGTGAACAACTTTATTTTATCTAGGAACTCCAATTTGATGGAAACTTTAAGAGACAGAAAAGGAAAAGTGCAAGTGAAATCCATAGTCGAAAGCGACAGGATGTAGGGTGTTGTGGGAGCTCTGTGTTAATATGAACCAACTAGATCCTATGAAGTTCCTACAATTGGTAATTCTAGGGCATCTTTCTAACTTTGCTTAGGTGTTTCATCTCTAGATACACACTTTTCATTTTAAATGGTAGCTCCTTGCTTCTTATTGGCTATTAATACCAAAACGTAGACAATAAAGTGAATGGTTTTTTTGAACTTTTGATTCGTTGCCTTTATAAAAATTTCAAGTAGCATAGTTTTCTATCTGATTGTTATGCCGGAAAACGAATAACTTAGTCCGCCTACTCATGTTATTCTAGGTGGATATACCATCACTACTTTGCTATGGCTATGGCTTTAATCAGTCTCACTTGGGAGATAGAAAGACAGCCTGATTGTGCACAGAAGCAGGTAATTATTATTTCCTAATTTGATTGAGAATTTTTTCTACATTTTCATGGTTCAAAGTCTAATGATTTGTCTAATATGCAGAGAGGTGTACATCTGTTTCTCCAATGGGCTATCATGCAAGGAGTTGCAATGCTTCTACAGAACAGATATCAAAGGCAAAGACTCTATACACGTATTGCAATGGGCAAGGTGCTCAGTTCTCAACTCAACCTATCCTTTTCTTAATCCAGTAATTGAGGTTAGCCACATGGTTTTCTTCACCATGTAAAGTTCTGTCTAGTCAATCCGCTACAACCAAACAAGTTTTTGCACCACGCTATATCCTTGGGTTCTGTTTCTGCTTGCTGTTTCTTCTGCTTTTCCATAGTCTGTGGTACTTACCTATTTATTTGTTGTGTGAGCTTTTTGAGATATTTACAAATATTACGATACTGATTTTCTTTGTGCTGCTGGTTGGAAGCATGTGCTCAATCCTAGCTCACTGATGTTCTCACTATCTGAAATTGTCACCAATTGGCAAAATAGTTGTTACGTTTGCTCGTTGAGTTAATTCCGGCAGGCACTTCAATTTTATCGTTGTTTTTTGGCCATAGGCTAGGAGAATGGATGTTGTATGGGGAGAAACTGCTGGAGTTGAAGGTCAACTATGGATTCTGGCACCCATTCTATTTATATTGCAGGTAATTTAGTCTGTCTTCATTATTATGCTTTCGATGATCATATCATTAACCTGTTTTTCACACAAATGAAAGCAATTAAGAAATATTGACAAAGTTCCTTGGATGAGTGCCCTATTAACAGATTTATATGACTGTTAACTCCTACACACGGACCTTTTCTTTTGGGGTTAAAGACCCTAGTTAGATGATGGAATTTGTTTTGCTAGCGGCACAGATAGGGTGTCCAGATGTTTCCCAATCTTCACTCTTCTCCTCCTCCTTGCAACTTTTTTGGCCTACTTTCTCAATATGAATTTGATTTTTGAAAATATGTACATGAAGGGCAATAAGATATAATCAGTTGACGCTTGCTGGTTAGAGAGTTTTGGAGGATCTGTTAACATTGGAAATTTTCTTTCCATATCAAAACGTTTGTAGAAGTGAGGATTCTGTGTCAATGAGAGGAAAAACAGAGCTTGCAGATTAAGACGTCATGCCTATTTTTGTTGTTGCTGCTACATGTGTACTTTTTATCACTTAGAGAAATAAAAAACAGCTTTTTGACAAAGCAAATGTTTATACAACTTTCTTAATGATTGGTGATTGCGTTTTCTCTGCTATGGAATTTATTTGCTCCGTGTCTAAAGATTGTGGTTTCTGAAAGCTTTGCTTTTCCCAGATAGTTCTACTATATATTGCCACAGCAGTTCGCTTTACTTCTTTTTGGTTACGATAGACAATGAAATGCACAACTTTGTTAAGAGGTTGCTTGTATTTTGAAGTTACCTTGTATGTGCATTTGATTTCAGGGGTTTGAAGCATATGTTGGAATGCTGCTGCTCAAAACTGCTCTGGTTGGTGTTGTCTCTGAATGGCAGGTAAAGAACCATTCAAATTATGCTAAATTGTGAGCCAAATACGTGGTGCAGTTTATTTAGTTTTGGGTGGCATGGGCATTAACTCGCGACTGTTTTGGTACTATGCTAAATTGTTAAGTAATATTATATTTTTTTATTCTAAGCTAAATTGTTAGTTACCCACCTATGTACGACGTTTGATACTAAGTTGCCAAACTAAGGGGCATCATTAATTTGTATACCAAACTATTAGTGAAAGAAATTTATGATATATTCCATACTCATCTCACGAGTTGCTTAAATGGTACTCTAATTGTTTTCGGCAGGTAATAGCCTGCGGGGTCCTTCTGATTATAATGGCAGCTGGGAATTTCGCAAACACAGTGCAATCCCTTGTGATTAAATCTAAATTCAAAGCGAAGATGAAAAGAACCAGAAGTAAGACTGAACTGAACTCGTGATCCCATTTATAGGATTTCATGGAATGGAAAGACATTCAAAATAAATTTCGGGTGATTGTGCGCATGGAGAAATTGTGCTGCTTATGCATCATTATAACTGTTTTTGCAACCCCTAATTGAGCAATACTCTGGTGGTTTACTTTTTTCCCGGGTGATATTGTTTTTTCAAATATAATTAATAGAATATAATCCAAAACTTAGTTGTGCTTCCCCCCAATGATGTGAATTATATTGACACTGGCGAAGCATTTTCCCCTTGTATTCAAGACGAACTGTTGTTGATATTGATACTAGGAGTGTATGACTAGATGCTTAAATGTCATTTGGCCTACATTTTATTTCAACTTGTGTGGATATTAATATCTCATTGCTGGATCCTAAAGAATATCCTCATTATTGTTATTTTCAACTTGACAGACCTTGCAATTCATATTGGCGGCCTGAGACTAGGGTTTATTTAGTTGCAGTTTTTAAATAAAATAAGCTAACTTATTTTTTATTAAAAAAAACTGAATGCATCCAGTTTATTTAGGTCATAATAGTAAATAAATTTAATTTAAAAACTGAGCAGTCAAATACAACTTTTAGAAAAAAAATTGAAAAGCTAGAGATTATAAAATGCAACCAAATAAGTCCATAATTTCCAAGGAGGTGTTTTCTTGGCCAGTTAGATATCCCTAAAGTTTACAAATTAGTTTAAATATTTACAAATGTAGAACTAATCATGTAATTTTCTAGACAAAGTTGAGGAGGTTAAGGGATTACACACATGGTAGTATTCCTTTTTTTTTTTTTTAATGAAATTTTATCTCCGGTTGTTGAAACTTTGAAATACAAGCAAGTCAACTTACTAACAAAATAATTAAAAACACAAATATCACAAATAAATAAGAATCTCTACTGTTGAGTATCGAAATCTCAAATAAGTAAGCTAATTTTAAATTATTTTGGCCTTCACTGTCAAACTATAATCCCACAATACGGCATCTCAATGAATTTACAACCTGTAATCTTTTTTTAATTATGATTCTATTTGACAGAGTTATGTATGATTTAAAATTATATTTATATAGTTTTAACTTTTAGCAACCTTAATATTCGAGACTTAGCCCTTTTTATAAATTTCAATAAATTTAATATTCGAGATTTAGTGACTCAAGTAGAGTGCCTTATTTTCTGTCTGTTATTGTCCTTGGAATCTGAGATTTTTATCGGTATATATAAGTAAAGCATAAAGTCATATAAAAATTAAAATAATTAATAAAGAAATACATATAGACCAAAGAATTTTGTGGAAAACACCAAAAGTTCGGCGATGTAGTGGTTAATGAAGTGGTTGGAACTTTGAAATTATAGGCAAGTCAAAGAACTCTTTAACTATAAACAATTTTAGAAATTATTAAGCTTCATTATTCCAAATGAAATTAAGAAATCATTTTGAAAACGTGGGGTTTTCATTGTCAAACATGACAATCCATAGCATGTATTTGTAATGATTGGAAAATCATTTGTCACATAAAAGAATCTTAAAGACTGAATGTAAAATTCCATAGTTTCTGTGTTGTTGTTTTTTCCATTTTATATGGAAATAACTACCATATCATGGGAAACTATTGAATTTAAAGAAAATTTGCTACTTATTTTTTCATTTAAGTACATCAATATTTCATGTCTTTTTCTCCTATTATACTAAGAGAACCTTTCTGAAATTATCATCCAGAGAAATTTTAAAAAGTTATTTACTCCGTGGTCAAATATTTTTGTGTGCATCCCTATTGTAAAATTATAAGAAAGAGAATTCAGAAAAATAATAAATTGTAAACCCTTAAATAAGAATCCAAAATGGAATATTTGAATTTTGAGAAGCAAATGATGAAGACCTTGAAAGTCCTTATTAGCTTACTGTTTTTGTGTTCCTTTTTATTTTGGAAATCACTTTTGAATTTTCTTTTGGCAAATGATTTTAGAATGCAAATTTTAAACATACAGATATGCAAGATTTTTTTTCTTGCATAATTCTAGTCAAGATTTGACAAGTAGTAAAAAAAGCTATTAATTTTAATTTTTAATATTGATTTTTCTTTTTCTGCATGTTAATTTCAGAATGAAGGTATTCAAAAAATCATACATAATTGTATCTATAAAATTTTATATTGATGCTTATGCACCCATAGTTGTCAGATCTAAAATTGGATAAGTTCCGATATGGGAAATGGGAAAACAACACGGTACCTAAATAATATCGGGCAAATGGTCAGCCATAATATTAAAATTATTTGAAAAAATAACAAATAACTTTACTTGAAAATTAGTTAGTTATAATTAAAAAATAATTAATTACAAAGATGGTTATATTAAAATAAATTATTTTGTTAATATTAAAAAGTATTACTATTATAAAAAAATTATTAAACATGATTTTATTGCCAATTTCCTAATTAAAAAAAAAACTTGTTCTGAGCGAATTCCTAAAAAATGTCGGGCAAGTGGTCAGCCCTAGTATTAAAATTATTTTAAAAAATAAAAAATAACTTTACTTGAAAATTAGTTAGTTATAATTAAAAAATAATTAATTACAAAGATGGTTATATTAAAATAAATTATTTTGTTAATATTAAAAAGTATTACTATTATAAAAAAATTATTAAACATGATTTTATTGCCAATTTCCTAATTAAAAAAAAAACTTGTTCTGAGCGAATTCCTAAAAAATGTCGGGCAAGTGGTCAGCCCTAGTATTAAAATTATTTTAAAAAATAAAAAATAACTTTACTTGAAAATTAGTTAGTT
>MKEJ01101781.1:0-11142 GCA_001753735.1 Embelia ribes | reverse complement strand
ACTCTGATATATATATTATTTCCGGCACACTGTTTATGCCGAGTATTGGGCCTAGTTAGTTGACTTTTGTATTAGAACTCTATTTGGATTGGTTGTATTATGTAATTTAGTGTGGTTAGATTTTCTGTTCTTACTTATTTGGAGTTATATTTTACTGTTGATAGATGTGATCTGTTATGGGTTTTTGGGTTTAGCAGTTATCACACCCCCGGTTCCGGGTGCTTGGAAATGGGGGCATGGCATTTTGTGAGTTGCAGTTGTGGGCATTGGCATGTATTAAGTGAAACATTGGTGTGTTTGACTTATGTTTTACTTGTTATTGTTTGTGTGAAGATTGAGAACATTATCGAGATCTTCATGGCTTGAGGTGGAGGAGGTCAAGGTGGTGGTGGATGTACTGATGGTTGAAGTGGTTGTACAAGTGGACGAGATACGGATGATATTAATGGTAAATTTACTAGAGCTCGTGATATGCCACTGACTCAACAGAAAGAGGAGGCAGCTTTTATTCTGCAACCGAGAGGCATTGGTATTAATGTTGGGGGATTTCCGGTGGATCCCTCTAACATGTTTCAATGGATGGAGGAGATGTTTCAGAACTTGGTGCAGTGTAAACCGGTGGAAACTAGAGTGGATAATGGGCCGAGTGATGAGACGAGGTTCTCAATTGCTTAGAAAAATTTTAGGAGTATGGATCCTCATGTTTACAAGGGCAAAGAGGAAGCAGGTCTTTGATTTGAATCAGATTATGGATGATGATTTAAGGATGGCGGTAGTACTATTTTGTCTATGCAAGAAAGTGGGTGAATAGTGGAAGGGCCATTTTGAAGTGTACGGGCAATGAGGTATGATGTGGGTTGCTTTTTGGAGATCGTTTCTTAAGGAATTCTTTCCTGGTACTCTTTTGGAGAGAAAGAGAATGGATTTCATGAATTTGGTTCAGAAAGGTACTTCAGTGTAGAAATATCAGTAGGCATTCACGACACTTTCTAGATATGTGCCGGAGTTTGTCTCTATGGAGGAAGAGTGATGGGTGTATAAGTTCAAGAGTGATTTATACCATACTATCAAGTCAATCATAGTTTTGGGACTCCACAAGACTTATGAAGATCAATGAAGGTTGAGGAAAGCTTGCTTGAACGACAACAGATTCTTGAGGCATGTCCTCCTAGGCGTTCTAGCTAGTCTTCTAGTTCAAGACCCATGTCTAATGTGGGGTTTAGTTCAGGTAGTCGTGGCAGTGGTAGTGGTAGCATCAATGTTGGTGGAGGAGGAAGTGCAAATGTTGGTAGAGGTGGGGGTAGGAATAGATTTCGAGATTCTTCTTTTCCTCATTCTCATGGAAGGCGATATTAGCCTGCCCAATCTCCTTCTTCTAACCCTATTCTTCAGAGTTCGGGGAGCTTTTTTTGTGGTCAGTAGGACCATCTATCTTTTGATTGTCCTTTTCCTATTGCATGTCATCTTTGTAGTGTAGAGGGGCATGTGCAGGATCTGTGTCATTCGGTGATGTGTAGGCAATATGGTGCTAGGGGACACATGTAGTCAAGGTGTTTAGAGGGTTGTGTAGTTTGGGGCAGTGGTTGTGGATCTCCTTCATCATTTTCTTTACCTCCGGCAATGGCTCAGAGGAGACCATATGTTCTTCCTCTTATGTCTTCTTTTGTTCCGGGTTCTCCATCTTCTTGAGGTGGTGGTCGTGGTGCACACTGGGGATTTCAGTTGGGCCAAACGTCTTAATCTCGTGCTTATGTGGCGTCGTAGGCACATGGTCAGGTTGTGATAGATCCTTCGGTAGTACTAGCTATACTACCTTTCCTTTCTACTTGGGTGCATGTGTTGTTTGACTCATACACTTCCTGTTCATTTATTTCCGTATTTTATGCACATATATTGCAATTGCATGCAGAGGAGTTGAGTACTCCGATATACGTTGATACTCCTGGGGAGAATGTATATTGTTTTGGTAGTATTTGTCGAAAGTATGAGTTGATTATAGCTGATCATATTTTTAAATATAATTTTGTTGTGTTTGAGATGCTTGGTTTTGATATCATTATCGGCATAGATTGGTTATCTCATTTTCATGCCTTTATTGATTGCAAGAGGAGATGAGTTTTGATGAAAACTGCATTTGGGATCGATGTTTCTTATCAAAGGGAGCTTTACCTTCTCTCTATTATTCTCGTAAAGCTCTAGCTACTCTAGCTTGTATACTAGCTAGTTTATCTATTTCGGATGAGGTTCGATCGCAGTTGAATTAATTTACTATGTTTTGTGATTTTTCGGATGTATTCCCCGATGATTTGACTGGTCTTCATCCTAAAAGGGAAATTGAATTCTCTATTGATGTGATTCCAGGGACTAATCCTATATCTATCGCTCTGTATTGATTGGATCTAGTTGAGTTGGAGGAGTTGCATGTTCAGATTGATAATTTGATGCTGAAAGGTTTAATTTATCCTAATACATCACCTTGGGATGCTCCGACTTTATTCGTGCCTAAGAAAGATGGCACTATGCATATGTGTATAGATTATCATAAGTTGAATCGTGTTACTATGAAAAATAAATATCCTTTGCCTCAAATTGATGACTTGTTTGATCATGCAGGGTTAAAAAAATTTCACTAAGATTGATTTGCATTCCGATTATCATCAGTTGTGTGTTTGACAAGATGATATTCCGAAGATGGGTTTCCATACTCATTATGGCCACTTTGAGTTTCTGGTAATGCCATTTGGATTGACTGATACACCGACTGGTTTCATGGACCTTATGAACATTGTAATTTAACCGTATCTTGGTCGTTTCATTGTCGTGTTCATTGATGACATTCTAGTCTATTCGCCTACTGAGGAGGCACATCATGAACATTTATAAATTATTCTTTCTACTCTTTAGGAACATCATATTTATGACAAGTTTTCAAAATGAGAGTTTTTTTTGTTAGAGGTCAGTTTTCTCTGGCATGTGGTGTCGGTGGAGGATGTTGCGGTAGATCATATGAAAATCAAGTCCCTCACCAATTGGGAATGACCTAAATCTGTATTCGAGATCTGAAGTTTGTTAGGGTTGGCTACGTCCTATCGGCATTTAGTAATGAACTTTTCACGTCTGGTAAGTACTTTAACTAGGCTTACTTATAAAAGGGTCAAGTTCGAGTGGGACTCGAAATACAAGGAGTCTTTTCTATGAATAAAGGGCTTGTTGACATCGGTGTATACTGTGTATTGTGATGCATTGAAAGAAGGGTTGCAGTGTGTGCTTATGCAAATGGAAAAGGTAGTGGCGTATGCTTCTCGACAATTGAAAGTACACGAACAAAACTATCCGACTCATAACTTAGACTCGATGCAGTAGTGTTCATGCTAAAGTGTTGGTGATACTACGTATATGGGGAAACGTTTGAAATGTATTTGGATCACAAGTTGTTGAAGTATATCTTTACATATTAGGATTTGAATTTGTGTCAGAGGAGATAGATAGAGTACTTGGAGTAATATAACTATGATATGGAATATCATCGCGGGAAGGCCAATTTGGTGGCATTGCGGTTTATGAATGGTAAATGCTTCAAGTGCTTAACGAGTTTGGGTTTGTAGTTGTGGAAGTAAACGAATAGGCTACATTGTTTGCGATCAAAGTCCAACCGACTTTAATCATTTATGTGGTGGAGGCGTAACATTTGGATGAGGAATAGGATGCATATCGAGTACACAGCCTCAGCGAGCATTGTCTTGATCAGAAGACCATTTTCGAGGATGGTGGACTCCATTTCCCAATGCGTTTATATTTGCCCATTTCTATTTGAGATGAGGTTCTATAAAAATCTCATCATTCGCAGTTGGCAGTACATCCCAGGGGTATCAAGATGTTCCATGTCATGTCTCGACATTTATGATGGATCGATATGAAGAAAGATGTGGCAGAGTTTGTATCTCGTTGCTTAACATGTCAACAAGTTAAAACCAAGCACAAGTGTCCTGGTGGGTCGTTGCAACCGTTACCCATTTTCGAGTAGAAGTGGGAATAGATTACCATGGATTTCATCGTGGGGTTCCCAATATTGAGGCATGGGTAAGATGTTACATTAGTTATTGTAGATCATCTGACGAAATATAAGCATTTCCTTCTTATACATGTTACCAACTTAGTTGAAAAGCTGTATTGAAAATATATTGATGAGATTATTTATTTGCACAAGCTTCCCATATCCATTATTTCGAAACGAGATCCTTATTTCGTTCCATTTTTATGGTCGAGTTTCTAAAGTACCTAGGGGGTTACGTACTGCATTTCATCTCAAACAGATAACCAGTCTAAGAGAACGATTCAGACATTGGAAGACAAGCTTCGGGCATGCGTCCTTGACTTTGGCTGTAGTTAGGAAGAATACGTGAGCTTGATAGAGCTCGCGTATAATAATAGTTATTATTCGAGCATTTAGATGGATTTTTTTGAAGCATTGTATAGATGTCCATGTCGTTCTCCAATTTCTTGGACGGAAGTGGGAGATGGGGCTTTTCTTGGTCCCAATCTATTGCAAGAGACTACCGAAAATGTGCTACGGATTATACAGTAGTAGGAGACTGAGCGAAGTTGCTATAAGAGTTATGCGGACATTCAAAGATGTACTTTGTTATTCAAAGTGGGTGATCATGTATTCTTGAAAGTATCTCCAAGGGGATTATATAGTTTGGCAATAAAGGGAAACTATCACCGACATATGTCGGTCCTTTTTTTATTCTTGAAATGATGGATTAAGTGGCATATCAACTTGCGTTACCACCTCAGTTATCGAGTGTGCATCTTGTTTCCATGTTTCTATATTGAGGAAGTATATTCGGAATTCCTCTTATGTTATTAAGTTCAATGACTTGCACGTAGAAGAAGATATAACTGACAAAGTCAAATTGATTTGAGTTCTTGAT
Organism: Embelia ribes; assembly: GCA_001753735.1. Classification (NCBI taxonomy): domain Eukaryota; kingdom Viridiplantae; phylum Streptophyta; class Magnoliopsida; order Ericales; family Primulaceae; genus Embelia; species Embelia ribes. Next base: position 6,208 of record MKEJ01101781.1, on the reverse strand, counting down.
GTAAAAGAACAAATATTGAGGTAGAATTTGATTCATTTAGTGAAGTATTGTAGATAAGTGATTCAAGAAAGGAGATGACGTGCGAATGTAATGAGGTGATGCGAGCCAGGCATGCGGAACTTTTCAACTATTCCGGTATGTTTTACTCTTTTGTGTTGTATGTGCAAATTTCGATGACGAAATGGCTTAACTTGAGGAGGATGTAACGTCTTGGAAATTCGAATATATTTTTTTCTTTAATAATATTATTTATTACGTCATAATGTTAATATTGGCATGTATTATATGGTAGGGTCATTACATGGTGGCATTGGCAAGCATATGGTGTAATGAGTATGTTAGTTTCTTATTAATGCCTTGTATTATCATAGAGACTTTGTTTATAACAATAGTATTGATATTATTATGTGTTGTGCATAGATTGTGGGGTATAGAGTTATCATTGGTTAGCGTGTAAAGATGGGGTAGCATTTGGCATCAAAAGTATTGGTTTCGTAGTGTTTTAATATATGTTTGGGGGTGAAGTTTGGGTTTAGGAAAGTGTTCTGGTACACAGACCCAAGTACCAGTACATAGAGCTCTTTTTGTCCAAAAATTCCTGGAACTTGTCACTCAAATCCAAGTGCCAGTATTCAGCAAGTAGAGGCACCCAACCTGAAAAAGGTGTGGCCCTAGTTGCTTTTATTCATGTTTTTCAAGACTTTATCTCTCATTTCTTTTTAACTCTGGTTCTATAGAGAAAGAAAGAAAGAAAGAAGGTGAGTTGATAGATTCAACTTTTTCCCCTCAAAATCATCTAGATACATTGATCTTCTTTCAAAACAAAGTGGATATTTAGCATCCTCGAAGCATGGAGAACATTTTAAGGTAAGTTTCACTCATTATCTCTTTCATTCAAACAAAGTTTATAATCTTCTTTCTTATGACAAGTGGATTATCTTTATTCTTAGGTTCGTGTTGATTCAAACTCATTTACTATATCAAACCTTGGGGTGAAGAAGAGGCAAATTGAGGGTTTTCTTGCAAGGTGTATTAGGGATCTTCTGGATTGGTATGAGGTACGACAGACTATAAACTCAATATTAAATGGAGAATTTGGGGTATGTAGACGTGTATGAATTATATTATATTAGCATAGTTGATTTTCATAATGTGTGGCATAGATGATATGATATTCATTTACATGACAATTAGTCTCATTTACATTCATAGAACAATTTACCATGTAAAAGGTGTTGTTATTATCATATTCATGCGAAGACATTATTATTATCATATTCATGCGAAGGTATTATCATTATCATATTCATGTGTAGGCGAGGCATATTCATTATCATGTGTAAGTTAGGAATTGAGTGGTCTTTTCCTTTCTTTTTGGGACAAAGTATTGTTTTACAAACAACGGGAAGCAATAAGGCCTACAGCCATACCGTAAAAAATGGGAAATCTGATCGAGGATATTATCATTGACTGGCATTACCATGTGGGAAATGGGTTAATGAAGGCTATGATTGGTGTTACCACGTAGGAGACGTATCATTGCGCCGTTTTAAACAACGATAGATACTAGTCTTAACTTTTTAACTTGAGTCATAGACGTTGGTGTGGGTGAGGCGTTGGCGAGATATGATTATCCTTTTTCATAATCATAGCATTGGTAGCATTGGTATTATCATGGTCATTCATATTAGCATCGTTTACACTATTACATTGTTAAAGCATGTTTACTTTAAATGCCTTATTTATTATGAATAACATATTTATTCATATCATATAGCACTTAAACTCTATTTCATCTTGATGTTTTTCATCTGACCGTATTATTTTGCTTCTCTATTTTCTTATGCGTGGTTTTGTAAGTGTGGAGGCGGAGTTATTTTTTTCAAGCAGATAGCTTGAGGTAATGTACATGTAAACTGGCCATTTACTCTAGTATTGATGTTTTTATATAGTGTTGGAGCTAGCTTTCCTTTTTCCTTTTAGAGTAGTTTATACATATATCTCAGGCAGACTATTTATATATGTATTTATTTCATACAACTCTGATATGCATGCTATATATAGATGCTTAGTATCGCTCAATAGTAGTGATTAAATGTAGTAGTGATGACAGTGGTATAAAATTGATGCCGCTGTTATTTTGTTATATTTTCTTTTCTTTCTTTTCTTTTCCTTTTTCTTTTCATTTTCTTTTATGTTCCTGGGATCCTCTGAAATTTGGGGCGTAACATTATTGTTTTATGAAATTATATATTTAAACTACAAGAAAAATATATTTTCAAGCCTCTCAAAAAGGGCAACAGTGTCGATCATGGCAGTGAGAATATTGACTATTAGGGTTAAGTTTGGATATTTAGTGAATGGTGTTTAGGGTTGAAGAAGATGGCTAGGCTTTAGAGAGGTTAAGGTCGGATTGGTAGCAACTAGGGCTATGGTTGAGTTTCGTTGGTAGCGTGGGGTAGACTAGAGTAAATATAGAGTCTCCAATGAGTTAGGTGAGGGTGGGAACACATCAGTGATAACGAATGGATTGTCGGTGATAAAAGCTTTTATTTGGAGATTGATTCAAAATCCGAGTACACGAGGTATTTTGGGGTTGGAATCAACAACAAAAAGTCTTGAGAATTATTGTGGGCAATTTTAGAATCAAACTAAAAGGAAATTTGGATTAATAGATGGCGATTAATTGGTTGGTCAATGTGACAATCAATTGCCATTCTCTATGGTGATTTTTCACATGGCTAAATTGGCATGATTTATTGGGTAGGTACTGTGCATATCAACTCGCACGTGCTAATTGTCAAAGGCTACTATTAGTATTCAAATTAGAGATTTGATTATGATTTGTGTCCTATATGAATTAGAAGAACCTTGTAGCTATATAAACATACCTTTGATTTATTTATATATACGAATGCATTAGAAACAAGAGAGGCTCATAACAGCTAACTTTGTGAAGAAATCTCCCCGTAGGGCTTGACCTCATTGTGGAGGGATTGGTTTTTTTTCTTGTTCTTTTTTTCCATAGATTCAGGATTAACTTATGATTGGAAATTTTGTTCTCTTGGATTACCATTAATTAGCGACTTGAGGGGTTTCTTTTATATACTCGGTCCATTAGTTCATGGAAAATAAATATCTTAATGGAGTTAACTAGTGATTAAATTTTCTAATCTTATTGTACAAAAACATTCCTAGTAAGGTGGATAGTGGTTCCAAGAAAGACATTTTTGGCATGGGAAATTCTCTTGGGTCAAATTTTTTTGGAGCTAGGTAGTGTTTACAGTATTGAATTGGGATATTATTCATGGTATCAGGTGTAGGTTTATTTATTTGTTATGATTGTACTCTTATTCAAATTGAATAAATTGCCAAAGAGTAGCTCTAGAAAATGGGTAAATCTCATAAACAAAGGAATTGTAGTGTTCTTTGTTTTCCATGCACTTGATTATTTGTACTTTGCTTATTTTCATTTTTGCTATACACATTTGCATATTTATGCTCTTACGTTATGGTCTTAGGAATAATTAATTGGTTGTACAATAAGCTTGTGCATTAGATGATTCACAATAAATAATTAAGGGCCGGTTGATCTCTTAACAACTAATCATACTTGATTGTTAATACCACTAACAAGTGGTATCGGAGCATAGGAGAACTATATTGTATGCCCAAAACTGCATTTGGTAGTATTTGATGGTTTTGTAGATGATAGCCATGGGAAAAATTGATCAAGCATGGAGAAATTTGGTATTTCAAGCTTGTTGGTTCTTTGAAGAAGAAAAATACACATGATGTTTCCTAGTAGGGAAATTTAGACCTTGGATATTGGGTTCTCTCCAAGATATTTCGAAAAGGACACAAGGTGGTTAAGAGCAGGTTTATTCCACATGTATGATGGTATGATTTTAGTGATTTAGGAGTTGCGGATGGAAGAAGGTTAAGTTCAAGATGGACGCTAGGTGAACCCAAAAGAACTAAGATAGTGGAGCAGGACATGGGCTAAGAAAAACTTATATTTTCTCTGGTCAGTGAGATGCTCCTCAAATACTCTTTCATAGTTAAAGTGGAGCTTGTAGGGAGTCATTAGATAATAGAATAGAGGTTCTTGGAGGCTATTGTTATCGAGTTTAGATCATCTACAAATTGCAAAGATCCTATAACTATAGATGGAGATGTGGATGGTATTTTTTCTACAGGTGGAGTTTTTTGTGCTCCTGTTTATACTCCGATGTGATGGTAAGGCAAGGTGATTGGTACACTTATTGGAGTTGTTGGTTTCATTACAAGGGGTTGATGATGTTATCAGAATCATGATTATTTTTTTGCAAGGCGGTAAGGTCTAACGTTGGAATTATAGGTTTGTTGGTTATGGAGAAGATTGATGCCTAAGGTAAATTAGAGTTATGGTTAGCCCCGATTTTGCGATGGTAAAGAGGTTGTCAAGTTATGAAAGTCTTGTATGATGGACCTTTGCTTGATTTGACCAAGGACTTATTCCAAAAATTCTTTGCAGTTATATTAGTAGCGTATAGTGATTGTGTGAGAACAAATTGAATAACAAAATCTTTTAATAAAGAGGGAGAATCATCTCTTGGTTTTACAGGTGATGTACAACAGTATCAAATTTGTGGTGGAGTTATGGCATGTGGTTTGACATGTAGTCCCAACAATTCTTTTATGGTGATGTTTGTTTCTTTTATTAGATGTTTTCATCAAATGTAGAACTTATTAGGAGACTAACTCAAAATCCGAGTGCATGAAGAAATTTTTGGTTGAAATCAACAATGAAAAGCCTTAAAAATACTTTTGGGCAAGTTCAGAATCAACAAAGTGAAAATTTTGGGCAGTAAAAGATCATCATTCGGCTGATCATGTGTAGATCAATAGCTATTTTTGTGGTGATTTTCTCGAAGACTAAACTGGTCTTATTGATCGGATAGGTATGGTGCCAATCAATCAGCCAATGCTTTTTGGTCAAAGCCATCTTATTAAGTGTTTGGCTTAGGAATTTGATTAAGATTGTTTCCTATCTGAATTAGATTACTGTTGTGGCTATGTAGCAATGTCTAAGGTTTGTTTATATGTATGAGTACATTTGAGACAAAAGAAGCTCATCAAGAGTTAACTTTGCGATGGGATCCCTTTGGAGGTTTTTCCTATAGTAGAGGGATTGGATTTTATTTTTCATTTGGATGGGGGATTGTCTTCTCTTAGATTCTCATCATAGAGTGATGTGAGGGATCTCTCTCATATACTTTGTCTCCTAATTCATGGAAGATATATGTGTAGTAGGGATACTATAAAAAAAATTTATAGTCTTTATGAGCGGTAAATATCCTAGTGAGGTGGATAGTAGTTCCAATAAATACGTTCTTGGGTAAGGAAACTTATTAGATCAAAATTCCTGGGAACTAAGTAGTTCCACATGTTTGAAAAATTGATGGATTCTTCATGGAGCGTGGTGAGGATTATTTCATTGTAATTGTAACAACTAGTTATAATAAAATAATTAGAGGATGTAACCCTAGAAAGTGAGTGAAACGCGTTAAAAAAATTGTCGTGTTTTTTATTTTTCTTCATTCACTCGTGATTGTGGTTTACTTATTTTCGTTTTGACTAGGCACATCTACATATTCTTCTTCCGCGTTATGGTCTTGAAAGGGATTAATTGGTTGTACCCTAAGTGGCTAGTATCAATTGATCTTCTAACAAGTGCTATCAAGGCTAAGGTTGCTTATTTTGTCGATTATAGCTATGGAGACGAATGGATCAAGTATGTTAGAAACTTAGTGTTGTGAGTTTCTTGATTCTTTAAAGAAGATGAAGACATATGGGTACTTACTAATGTGGTCGGTTCGATTGTAATCATTGAAACTTGGATCTTGGATAGGGGTTGTTTACTAAGGTGTTTATGATAGGGCACAAGGTAGTTAAGAGCAGTTTCGGTTCGCATGGGTGATGATAGAGTTAGTGGCATTCTGGTTTCAGTGGAAAGCGCTGAAGCTTAAGACAAACGCAAGGTATACCTAAAATGAACTAAAAGAATGGAGCATGACCCATGCCTAATATATTTCTTTAGACCGATGTGATGCTTCTCAGATACTATTTGAGAGTTACGGTGGAGCTTCTGAGGAGGCGTTAAAGAATGGAGTAGAGGTTTTTGGAGGCTTTAAAAATCAAATTTGGATCATTTACAAGTTGCAAT
>MKEJ01101779.1:0-10208 GCA_001753735.1 Embelia ribes | reverse complement strand
GGCTTCAGCAGAACAAATTATATGAAGGACTAAATTTGCCATTTTGAAAGGTTTGGAGCAAGTACTGTTAAAATTAAAGCTACAATTTCGACTACTATATTGTTTAAAACAATGGGAACCATTACTATAGTGCTCTCCAAATTTTCACTATCCTAAGTGAGGACCTATAGCATTTTCTTTCTTTTAAGAGGGTTGATTAAAAAAGAAACAACATTCTATTTATTTCTCTATGAAATGATGATTTCTAAATGCTATTACAAAGAACAATATGAAGACTTAGTTACTCACCGAGGATTGATTATTTCTCTTTAGTTCTTCGACTCTAATTTGCTGAATACTGGAATATTCATGAGTGGATTAGGTGCAGTCTCTGAACTTTGAAACATATTCTTCAAGCTCTTCTGGGGCTGTTGGTAATTCTCCTTTTCACTGCCTATTTGTTGTTGAAGTTTTCGTCGTTTTCAATTTGGGCTTTTACTGTTCTTAGATATTGTGAACATTTCTCAGGCAAAACTAGAAACATGAGAGCACTCTGAAAGAACTGACAAGTTAATGCTATGTTTTTCACAATAGAAGTTATCAATTCCATTTCAAAATTCAGTGTGCCAAACGTAGCATATGTTATTCTTTGCAACCCCGTCTGCGATATTATGATCCATTGCTTAATCACATGCACTTTCTTCATCAAATTCATCCATCAAAATATACCCTCCTTCTCTCATTAGCTCAATCATTCCATCTAATATCCCATAAATTTCCTCCGCCCTTTCATTTGACACATCTTTGGCAACAAAGCTATGTAATCCTTCACTCGTTTCAATCCAGCTATTACCAGGAACCTTATCTAATCCAAGACTATTCATCCTTTGCCTTACCTCGTCAGCCTCATCCCACCTTCCAGCTCGTGAATGTAAATTTGCCATAATAACATAATTCCCCGTGCATTCCGGTTCAATCTCAAACAGATGATCACAAGCAATCTTACCAATTTCAACGTCACCGCAAACTGAGGCCCCATTAAGCAACGCACCCCAAACCTTAGCACTTGGCTCGATCGGCATTTTAGATATGAATTGCATTGACTCTGAGAGCTTTCCAGCTCGTCCCAAAGCTGCTACAATACAAGCATAATGCTCAACTGAGGGCTCAATCCCGTATTTCACAGGCATGGAGTCAAAATTTTCCCAAGCTTTATCTATCATACCAGAATGTGCACAAGCTGTCAACACAGCCGTAAATGTAACGGAATCTGGGAGGGTCCCACTATCTAACATCTCTTCAAAAAGATCAAGAGCCGTATAGGCATCTCCATGCACAGCGTGCGCTGAAATTATTGCTGTCCAAACAATCACACTCCTCTGTCTTAAATAATCAAAGACTCTCTGTGCTTCATGAAGAGACCCCATTTTCGCATAGATATCAATAAGGGAAGTTGCCACGTAGATGTTCCTATCAAATTTATTTCTAATGGCATAACCATGTATTTCTCTCCCACCTGTTAAATATGAAACGTGAGAAAGAGAAGAGAGGATGCTTGAAAGAGTCACTGCGTTTGGCCTAAATCCAAGTGATTGCATTCCACGAAACAATTCTACGACACCTTCGCTGTGGTTATTTTGTATCAGACCTGAAATCACTGCATTCCATGTGCTCAATACCGGGCTTTCCATTACCCGAAAAATATCTAGTGCTTGGTCCACAAAACCATGAACCATGTAACCAGAAATAATCGTACCATAAGTAATTTCATCCTTCTCACTCATGTTGTCAAAAAGTTCTCTCGCATAATCTAGGCTACCACATTTTGCGTACAATGTAATAAGTGCATTGCAAAGCGAGAGATCCATTTCGATCTTATCTTCGATAACTATTCGATGGACATCCATACCTAATACAAGATCGTTTGACTGTGCACAAGCCTGTAAAACACTAAGTACTGTAACCCCATTAGGTCTTAAACCTTCCAAATTCAGCATTTCCATGAACAATCTCTTGCAATCCTCATAATACCCTCCTTGAGAGTAACCTGCAATCATTGAATTCCATGTCACAATGTCTCTCTCCGGCATTTCGTCGAACAGGATCCTTGCTGTAGCAACATCGTCACACCTCAAGTAGTATGTGATCAGAGGGTTTGTAACGAAGATATCGGAATCGAACCCATTTTGAATAACAAAACTATGCATCATCTTAGCCAAAATTGACTCTGGAAACAACGACGATAAGGATTTTAGAACGCAAGTCACACTAAAATGATCAGGTTTTGCCGCCAAGGAAACAGAAGACAACCAATAGGAAAACAAACTGCGTACATATTCAGCAATTAGGAAAAAGATTATTATTGTCTCATATCATCGATGGAATATGAAATATACGAAAGACAGATAGCTAGTCTAAAATATAAGAACTAGTGTTCAGATGTAAATTCTACTGAAAGTTCAAAGTTATTAGCAGGAGCAATACAGTGTTCTCCAACACTACCCTTGTGTGCAGGCAAGACTCAATTTAACTGCTTCTAAGGAAGTCTGACCAAAAGTAGGGAGGTCAGGCATGTGGAAAATCATTCTATTTAGCATTATTATTATTATTTAATAGAGTGCTACAGTGTTCCTGAAAAGGATTGATCCCAAGTTCTATCTAAGAAGTAAAGACTCGTATACGGTTACGGATTCGGAGACGGATACTAGCACAAATTTGAGAAGGTTTGAAAAATGTCAGATACGGATGTTGGGGGTCGCATGTTTTTATTTTTTTGCCCATAAGAAATCACCAAAATACAAAGTAGATAAGTACTAACAATGAACAAAAAGGTATAAAGTATATACAACTGATTCTTAAGTTCGTAACAAAGGAAACTAAACTAAGAAGGATACCAGAGGATATGGCAATATAGTACAGGTAACTATTATTTCATCAGTAATAAATATGCTAAAATTATTAAGTTTTGAAAATGTGACAATAAGTTTGCATAAAACTCTACCCAAAACTCTACCTAGTGAAAAATATTAGACAATTGAAAAAATCTTAGTACATTGTACATTCTGTTCAAATTTTGTATACATTATATCAAATTTTCAACTCACGTAGACCTTATTTAAGAATTAGTCGTTCTTGGATATGCTATATGGATTATCTGCATTTGTATTTTGAAGTTTTCAAAAAGAAAAAAATTAGGAGACATGTCAAATGGAGTGTCTAGCACGCATTTCAAAGTTTCTACATAGATTGTGTGTCCGATACTTGTGGGATACAGACACGAACGTGAAACCATTTTGTTGTGTCCATGCTTTTTCTAAGCGGGTTATAGTGTAATTGTTAAATGGTATTCTTGCATCCAAACAATAACATTGCTTTCTTGTATTCTACAGTACAAGAAAGTTTTCTTGTATTAATACATGAATACAACTCAACAAAACCACATTATGTAACCTAAAACTTCTTGTAGAAAACAGCCTTTTCTATTTTGAAATTCCTTTCAATTTAAAATAAGTTAATTTACTAGCAGGTTTCAGTTATTCATATTGATCTTATTAAAAATGTCTGACCATGATTAACTACCTAGTATGAATACACGAATTTTTTTCTTGTATTGAAGTCGGCTCCCAGTTAACGTACCCAGTGTAGGAAAGAATTAATATTGTCTAATAAATATAATAAAAGACTCCAAAATATATCAACAAAATTAAAAGTAAGGAACTATAAAATATATTAGGTAATAACCTGAGGGCGTCCATATCCATGCCATTGAATGAAAACCCAATAAGCAAAGCATTCCAAGAGAAAGTATTTTTCTTGGGAATTTCATCGAACACCTTGCGGGCATCATAGAGGAGTCCGGTTTTGGAGTAGAAAGTAATGAGTTTGGATGCGAGGAAGTTGTCGAGGTGGACGGATGAGAGGACAAGGCGGCAGTGGAGCTGCTGGCCTTGGCGGAGGAGGCGGCGGTCGGAGCAGCGCTGGATGACGTGGCCATATAAGGAGTAGTTGAGACCGTTGGGTCCATTGAGGAGCTGCTGGAGATGCTTTGCCTTTGCCAACTTCATTCATTTGGGTTACGAATTTTATGATGATTCACTTTGTTTTTTACTCCTAAATTACAGACCCTTTTGGCTCTGGATTTGGATTTATATAAGCGGATAAAGTTATGGCAGTAGCATTGAATCTTTATATATTCTAACAGTTTGACATACGAAGAACACCAGAAATCCTTATTACAAAGCGGGAGAATTCAAATTGATGGAAAAGTCTGTCAAATAATAAGAAATAGAGAGGCAAAATAATATAATTATGTTCTGTATGATGAGTATGATGATAAATTATTCTTATTCATAATTAAACAACTAAATAAGAAATAAAAATAACAAAACATGTTTTCATCATATACAACTCTAACACGACACAAAGATTGGTAATATTTAATTTCCGAGAAAAAAAAAGTTGGTGCAGGTCACGAATAACAAGTTTAGTAAACACATCAGCAAATTGAGGCTGGCAAGAAGTATGGAACGGCCTAATCAAATCAGGCTGTAACTTCTAATGAGCAAAATGACAGTCAATGTGAATCGCAAACTAATTATCACAAAATAGGCGAACAAACAGAATTATAGGGACATCAAAATACCACAATAAAATAGTAAGTCAAACCAACTCACAAGTAGTAAAAGTAATAACATGATATTTAGTTTCTGCTGATAAGCGAGAAATGTCATGTTTTTCGAACACTAAGAAATAGAACCGAAACGTAAAGTGATGAAAAAACCTACAATAGACCTACGAGTGGTAGGACAACTAACCCAATCCGAAATTAGCAAAAGCAGTCAACTCTAAAAAAACCTATCAAAGTAAAAAAATAAACTATGACCTTGAGAATCCTTAATGTAACGAAGAACCCAATGAGCATGCTGAGAATGAACATCCCGAGGATCATGTATAAACTAAGGTAATTAATAGAAAAAACTATGTTTGAATGCATGATAATGAAATAAACTAATCGGACAACAAGGCGATGATAAACACATCGGGACGAAGACATAGATTTTGCTGTATAGGAAAAGCAGCAGGGTAAGTACCTAACTGACCATCGTCAGACAAAATATCCAAAGCATGAGAAATAAAAAATTCCCGAGGGAGAGTGAGCAACCTCTATCCAAAGAAAATACTTCAACGGCTTAATACGAAAGCGATCAGCCAAAACAAGCTTAAACAATTGCAATAATAGTAGGGTCATTCCCTGCAACCATAAGATTGTCAACATATAGAAGCACTGCAGTAGAAATAGATCTAAGAGTATTGTGAACACTTGTCCCGAAAGCCCGAGTGGCAACGACATACAGACCTCCTCATAAAAGGTCATCATGTAAAAAAGTATTGGTCATATCTAGCTAATGCAAATCCCATATACAAGTAGCAGCAATAGCCAATAAACAACGAATAGTAGTCAATTTAGTAACAGGGGAAAAAGTATCATGATAATTAAGACCTTCAACCTGAGTATAACCCTTTAGCTACTAAGCAAGGCTTATAATGCTCAATAGAGCTATTGGCACGCAACTTGGTCTTTTAGACACACTTACAACCAATCAGCCTCTCACCTAGAGGAAGAGGTACCAAAGTCGAAGTCTTATTAGGCTCAAGGGCATCAAGTTCAGACGCATCACGCCGGTGTGAATGTCTTACAATCTCGGAAAAAAAAGTAGGATCTGAAATCTCATTAACAGAAGTAAGAAAAACACAATGAGAAATAGAGAAACGATAGTAAGATAAATGAGCAAATATAGAATATAACGAAACGTCGGGCGAAGTGGTCGTGAGTGCATCGGAGGGCGGGGAAAGGGTAGGGCAGTCATAATCTAAGAGGCGTTTGAGGCAGACAATGGGCCGGTTGGATTGGCTGATGGAACCCAGTCGGGTTAGAGTGACTGAATTGAAAACCCAGGCGGGGTGTGGGTCCGATTGAGGTTCGATATACAAGTCGGGTTGGGGTTCGAGTGATATAGGGGATCCAGGTGGTATAGGTGGTGTAGGCTGGTCGGTGGGGGTTGGGCCAGGGGGTAGATCAAAAATACGAAATACTTTATGAGTAATCGGATAACCTAAAAAAATACATTTTACCACACGAAGGAAAAAAATTTCACACCCTACTTTTAAGGTTTGAGCATAACATAAGCAGTCAAAAACTTGCAAATGATCATAAGTAGGTTCTATTTGGAAAAAACACTGATAGGGCGTGTTTCCTTATATAGTATCAGGAGTATGATTTATTAAATATACGGCTATAGTAATGCATTCACCCCAAAGGGATTTAGGTAAATTGGCATGGAAATGCAAACATCGATCGACATTCAAAATATGCTGATGTTTGCGTTCGGTAACACCATTTTGTTGGGATATATCATGACAAGTAAACTCATGCAAAATGTCATTTTTAGTAAATAAGTGTTGAGCTTCAGGGTATTAAAATTCTTATCCATTATTAGTGCGAATGTATAAAATACTGTGTTAAATTGAGTCTTGACCATTGCAAAAAAAAAAAAAAATTAAATAAAACAAAGTATTTGACTTGTTACGCATTAAATACACCCAAGTAAGTCTAGAAAATTCATCAACAATAGTCAAAAAATAATAACAAATTTCAGTATAAGCAATTATATAACCATCCCAATTGTCAATATAGATACGATTAAAAATAAAAGTACTTAAAATAGGTAAACTATTAAAATTGCAATGCGAATGTTTTCCGCTCTCACAAGCATCACAAATAGGAAATTTATTTGGTAAAAAAATAAAATTAGGGGTTCCTACTTTGGAAGGGTGACCTAATCGCTGATGCTAAAGCTTAAATACAGGGGCAACCTGTGGCAAACAGGGTAGGTCAAAAATAGTAGAGCCCCCCATGACACTTAGCTACTCCAATCTGTGTCCGAGTGGTACGGTCTTGAAAAATACAATAGTCAGAAACAAATGAAACAATAAGATCCATATCCTAAGTGAGCTGACTGATAGAAAATAGATTATATTAAAAAATAGGCATGTAAAGAATATGGTGTAAAATAAAGTAGGAGTCAGAATTAAGGAACCAGAACAGGTACGAAAGTCCCTGTAGCGACATTCACATATTTGGGTACTCTTACATCAGGTTTTGAATACGTAGTGGATACATGATATATGTTGCGATACACCTGTGTTAATAATCCAACAATTATTAGTAGAAAAAGCAGACAATATATATACCAACAAAATTGGTGGTGGATGTCATGTCAAAAATAACGAAGATAGTATGGAGAAGAGGGATTTGTAGAAAGTTTACAAAAAGTGGAATTATTGAGTTAAGTGGTATGGATTTTTGGGTTTTCATCGGTTCTCGTGGCCATGTCAGGCGATAAGAAGTGGCGGGATAAAGAGGGGGCCGGCGGCTAAGGGTTATGCGAGGTTAGGATTTGTTTTGTTTACAGCTCTGATACCATGTTAAAACAGAGAACAATAGACATTATTATTATTATTATTATTATTATTCTGCTATGTAATCATAATTTATAGAGGTAACATAAGTATAAAATATAAGATAATGAGGTCCGTATAGGAAACAATACAAATAAATATATTACAAGATATTATATAAAACTTAACAAATTCATACAAAAAGTGCCTCGTCTGTATATTTTATAGAATTTTAATTTTTTGATATTTTTTTATTAAATTAAAACATTAGTTTACTTTAATCATTCATCTCTTAGAATTCAACGCATGCTAATAAATATAATTGAAGAATAATATTTTATTTTATTATGCATGTTAATTAAAATAATTCATCATTTCTTATTTTAAACTTAGATTTTAAATTAAAATTTAATTTTTTATTTTGTTACATAAATGAGAAAAATGTAAATAAAATTTATATTTAAGAAAGGATTGATAAAGGAAGAGAGATGAGCATAGAGAAGAAAAGGATAAATAAAATCATATAAAATTTGAAAAAAGTTATTAGCGTTAAACATAAATTTTATTTTGTAAATTATAATTAATTTTAATATAGAATATAATTTAAATTTTAAATTCATTTCAATTTTTATTACATGATTTGGAAAATAAATTTATGATAAATACTAATGCAATTAGTATTATTTGTTATTTTTAAATATTGTAAATATTTTTATATTTTTTAAATTTTAATTTAGATGTTATATCAAGTAATTTTAAAATGGATAATTTTTTTAAACATCAAATTTAAAATTCCATTTATAATTAATATTTAATTATATTAAAATACTTATATTATATTTTAACTTTTAGTTAATAATAACATAGCAGCAAAAGGAGAGAAAATATACTAACTTTTAAAATTTAATAGTGAAATAATGTGACCAGATGATTTATTAATTTTTTATATTTAAGGAATTAATAGTGAATCTTTAGATTTGGACAATCATTATAGGAATTCTACAATTTAGGTAATCAGTAGGTAATTTTATGCAGAATAAAAAAGTGACATTACCTAATTTTGATTACATACTTTTGGGGGTGTTTAGATTAACCAGTTAAACCGAAAATCGAACCAAACCTATTCGGTTCATTTTTTTTCTAGTTTTGGTTTGGCTTAGTTTAAGTAGATAAAAATTTTGGTTTTTTCGGTTAAAACCGATTAGTTTTGACTTAAATACTCTCCTAGTTCAACCGAACCGAACCAGGTTATATCAATATCAATTTACTTTTTCTTTACCAGGGCTATGACTAATATTTTTGTTCAGATAAATGTTCTTTTTTGCAACACTTTAATCACAATAGATTTTTTTTTTTATTTTTTTTAATTCGGTATTTTCGGTTTGGAACCAAATCGAATTGATTTATTCAGTTCGAACCGATTCGATTTTAAAACTATGATTCGGTCGGTTTGGTTTTCCAGCTATATAAAATTTGGTTGGATCAATTTCTTCTCAATTTACAGCCTCAAAATTCTATTTTCTCTAACCAAAACTTTAAAATACAGGCCACAAACTATAGATGATGACGCATAGAGGCTAAACATAAATTAGAACTGAAAATGTATATTAGCTCCCGCTCGTTTTGAGGATGCACTATAGCAATTACACAATATACTTAAAGAGGATAAAATAGTTTGATAAAATGGTGTGAGAGTTTCATTGGATTTATTTCCTAATTTTAGGGCATAAACCTATTTAGGATTTATTCTTCCCCGCTGGAAATTTCTTATACAGAAAGTGAGAAAATTACATGAAGATAATCACCAAATATTAAAATGTAATTAAAACTATAATCTCTCTCTTTCATCATGTTAATCTTAATTTGAATCCAAATTGAGCTGACCAGTTAGAGTCAAGATGCAACTCAGATAGGAAAAAGACCATTAAAAAAATGTTACGGTAAGGGACAGTTTTGGGTTACAAAAATAAAATTTAGTATAAATAATTACCACATTGCTCATAAAATATTTTATTATAAAAAATTTGTCTCACCTAAGGCCTCTTGTCCCTTGGAAAATATATAGTTAGGCAAAAGTCACTACTAAATTTACCAAACAAATAAGACACTATATGTTTTGTTTGATTTTCAAAAGTACGTGATATAATAAGTTTTTCTTTTTCAAAGAACAAATTAATATACCAGACGCAATAATTTTCCTGTAAATTACCCTTGTGAACTAGGATGGGCTTTTTCACTAGAAACTTATGGCTTGTATGAATTGGATCCCTATCCCAAGATATACAAATTTGGGCAAGCCCATTATCCAAATAATACAAGTCCAATTTGTTTAACTATAAATTTCTTAAATGAAAAGTGCGCATTGTGGGCTTGAACCAAGCCCTTTTCTAGTAATCTAATACAAACTTACAAAACCACAAAATACAAAGCAATGATCACTATCAAAGACTACTTTTATCAACAACCATTTGGCATAAAATTCAATGAATTGAGACAAAGGATTGAACTTTGAACAATCTTTGAAAATCTAGCCAAAAAGTAAAAAAGTTAATTAACTAATCTCACTTCAATCAAAAGTTCCCAACAACTAACCAATACAGTACTAAATCATTAAAGTCACACGTGACCTATGGTAAAGCCGAATAATGCATTTTAAAATGTTAACGAATGTAGCTATAAGTTTGCTTAGGCGGATAAAGTCTTTTCATAATTTTAAAATATTAATTAGATATTCTATATTTGAGTGTTAAGTTTTTTTTTTTTTTTATTTT
>MKEJ01101770.1:0-12183 GCA_001753735.1 Embelia ribes | reverse complement strand
AAACTCCCTGAATGTCTTTACTGTATCCTATTTGTCATATATGAGACAAGCTAAAGTACACCGAGTCTTATGACTTAATGCATTTGCTACAACATTCACCTTTCCCAGATGATATTGAAGATCAAAATTATTCTATTCCAGATACTCCATCCACCATCTCTATCTCATATTCGAATCCCGCTTCGTGAATATATATTTGAGGCTCTTATGATCAGAGAAAACCTTAAACTTCTCCTCGTAGAGATAATGTCTCCAAATCTTCAGTGCGAATACAACTGCTATCAACTCTAAATCATGTGTCAGATAATTCTGCTCATGTGTCTTCAATTGTCTCGAAGCATACATAACTACCCTCTTAGTTTGCATCAAAACACAGCCTATGCCTTCTTTTGAAGCATCACATTACACAGTATAACTCACTCCCCTTTCAAGGATGATCAATATAGGAGCGATGGTCAGTAATTCCTTCAGCTTCATAAAAGATGACTCACACTTAGCATCCTACTCGAATTTCCTTTACGTGTAAGGCGGGTCATAGGAGATGCGATTGTAGAAAAATCCTTTACAAATCTCTCATAATAACCTGCTAGCCCAAAGAAGTTACGAATCTCAAAAATGTTCTTGGACTGCTCCCAATTCGATACTGCCTTGAATTTTGTCAGATCTACCGCTACACCTTTAAATGACATGACATGCCCCCAAAACTTTACTTTTTGAAGCCAGAACTCGCACTTTGACAATTTTGCATATAATTGGTGTTCTCGTAATATTGACAACACAAGTGTCAAATGCTCTCAGAGTTTCTCATCAGTCCTCGAATACACCAATATATCATTGATAAACACAATAACAAATCGATCCAAATTTTCTTGAAAAAATATATTCATTAGATCCATAAATACTACTAGAGCATTTGTCAATCCATATGGCATAATAAGAAACTCAAAGTTCCCATAGCGAGTTCTGAACGTAGTTTTATTCTACATCTTCTTTCCGAACTCTCAACTGGTGATAGCCCGAATGAAGATCAATCTTTGAAAAATATTTCGACCCCTTCAATTGGTTGAAAAAATCATCTATCCTCAACATTGGGTACTTATTCTTAATGGTAACCCAATTCAACTTTCGACAATCGATCCATCCTTCTTTTGAACAAATAAGGCCATAATACTCTGAGGTAAATAGCTACGCTGAATATAACCCTTATCTAGCAACTCAGTAATCTGGCGTTCCATATCCCTCATATCAACAAGATCTAAGTGGTATGGTGTCAAAATCAGACTTGTCCTAGAAATAAGGTCTATCGTGAACTCTACATCTTGATGTGGCAGTAGTCTACTAAGATCCTTCGGAAGCATGTATGGAAAATCATGAACAATGGAAGGTAACTCTAGATGTACTCCCATAGTCTCAGCAACAACAAGACTGGAAAAAAAATAGCTAAGAGTGTCATTCACTAGTCCTGCAATCACCTGAGGAATGTCCCGGTCTCCAATATAGCGAACGATAACTCCTCATAAATGATGCAAAGCAATCCGACGATGATCATATTCTATCACAACCCAATGGTCGGACAACCAATCCATACTTAAAATAATATGAAATCCAAACATATTAGAATGATAAGATCAAAAATGAACTCATGACCAGAAATGAGAATATAGCAGCGAAGACACATGAAACTCAGAACGATACGGCTGCCTAATAGAGTATCTACTGAAATATATGTGTCTAATAACTCTAGCACTAATCCCAAAGTTTTAACCGTACTTACAGCAATAAAAGATTGAGATGCATCAATATCAAAAAGAGTATGTACATATAATGAATGACATAATATTGTACCTTGAATGATAGACGCACCCGCTGAAATAACAGGTGCATCAGGAAGAGCATACAAACACAGTGCTGCTGATGCAGAAGTAGATGCAGCTATACGGTTTCCAATCCTCTGATATCCACCATGATCCTGTGTAACCCCCGACTGAATTGGGCCAGCCTGTTGTGCTGATGGTACAGGACGAAGATTTTGACTCGAAGATGACGATCCTGGACATACCTTCTATGTATGCCCTATACCACCACAAATAAAGCATTTGACCGATAGACAGTAGTAACAACATGCTCAAACTCTCCACATTTGTTACAAACATTCTGGCCACTGTTAATAGACCCTGCCCCATTGATATTCAAGTTAAGTCTTGTCTGTCCTAATACTCTGTCAAAACATCCCCTATTTCTACTACCCTGGCTGTTTTGTCATCCTTGGAACTGCTGCCCTTGACTCGGTTCTAGTCTCCGATCTCTTTTTCCTAGTATCTGCCTCTCTTATATGTCAATCTCCTCTTGTTCTTCTGCCTTCTGCACAACTATCTCCATGGTGGTCGGATCCACCACAGTCACGACACGCCGAATACATATTCTCAAACCCTGTAAACTGCTTCATATGGTTTGCATCAGTCAGAGCAATATGTATGCCAAACTTAGCCAATATCATGAACTCTGTCGAGAAGTCCAATACCGTACGGTTCCCTTGAGTGAAAGCCAAGAAGTCTTGAACCTCAGCATCCTTAAACCTTTGCGAACAATATCAGTTCATGAGGGACGACATAAAATAGTCCCAACTCATACCAGAATGTCATGTAACCCAGTATAACTCTTCCACCAATCTACAGCTTCATCTTGTAAATACCACAGGGCTATTCTTGCCATAACCACCTCATTAGTCACCCCAGATAACCGAAAATGCGGCTCCAAGTTAGACACTCGAGCATCAACCCCTATTGAATTCGCGTGGCCATGAAACACGAGAATCTCAGCTCTACCAATTTCCTTATGAACCCTTGTAACCAAATCTCCAACAGCCTACGGGCCAGGCTGTTGTATACCACTATAGTTTGTTGTACCATATGTTGAGTCATAAGAGTAGTATGATGAGTCATAAAAGCAACCAATTGTGGCAAGTCTACCAAATCAGGTGCCAGAGCAACTCCGGTCGCCCCTAGCATCGGTGCAGGCACTGCAGGAATATCTTTTTGAACTCCCACTGATGCAATCTCCACTTCAGGGTGAGCTTGGGCTACTGGGGGAATAGGAACTGGCTCCCCACTACGACCACCCTATCTACCTCGACCTACTCATCCATATCTTCCACGTCCTCTACGAGCCATCTATTAAATGAATAGAATTGTAGAAAGATCAATTACATATACACATTTTACAACACGAGCAAGAAGAAAGATAAGTGTAAAATTTCCTACAAGGCATCCCCTGTCTGTCTAATGTAAAGCTAAGTGTCGACAATAGTCTCCAAAAGTTAATTAGGAAAACAAGTATAAAGTAATGCAACATGGATTGAGGTACTTGATACTTGTGCAAAGATTTGGAACTTCTTAGAGGTCTCAGTTTTTAATAGTCTACCCCAACTTTTTAGACGCAGTTCATTTGAGATTTTTTAACAAGCAGACCCAATAACCTACAAATCCTTAGGGGTTCGTAAACCTAGAACTCTGATACCAATTGTAATGCTCCGATATTCTAAACAACAGTAATGTCATACAATAAGTTCTGCATACTAGTTTGGAATACATAGTTTTAACTCAAAAGTCCTTATTATCATGTTTTATGGCTGTACAACACACGAATAGGAATACAAATTTAAATATCTGGGAACGAAAATTCAATCACAACAACTTAAAGATACATTATGACCATTCTCGAATGAACTCCAACCTATCCTTACTCAAGGTCCTTGGTTTCTAGCTTCCGATTCTGCTTGACATTTTCATGCAAAAGATAGTGGAGAAACAAGCAAGCATGTATGATTAGAAATGTGTACCCAATTTATAGAACTAACAATTATACAATAAACGATATATCGAAACAGGAATATAATCATGCCGATGAAATCAATATCAACTAATCATGTATATAATGAAATATAATTCATAAATCAATAAAAATAAATGACTAACAAAAGAAATCCATCGGGTTCTTCCTAACTTTATATGTAAAGTGACCGTGAAGTGTCTCTGTTGCTATCACAACTAGATTTTGATCCTTGGGTATCCAAAATCTATACCTTGGTCCTCGAGCATCCAAGATCTAAACGACAAAGTGAATTCTTGGTCTTCGAGCATCCAAGAATAAAATAACTAATGACTAGACTATGGTCATCAGGTATTCATAAGTCTACTATATCAGTCTAAGTCCATAACGAGTTCAAATTCCAATCAATTTATAACCTAATCCAATTTTATGATTAAGTAAGTTACCTTTCAATATATTTTTATTCAATAATTCCACAATATTATCATGTCTATTTAGACTCAAATTTATGTCTATTACATGATTTCTAATCAATTTTATATCATTTTAAGCAAATTTTCAAATCCGTCCAAAGGTTAACAGTTCGGTATTTTATCTATATCTTATAAACAGTAACTCCGTTTGAGCCCATAATTTACAGTTAGAAGGGATTTCATTTACATACAACTTTCAAGTTTTGAGAAAAACTTAATACAAATCATAAAAGGGTCAAAATAGAACCCAAAGTGTTTAGGTTGCAACAATGATAAACTAACAGTAGCTCGATATTTTTGCCATATTTCTCAAACTGTAATCATTGTAAGCCCACACTTTACATTTAGAAAAGTATTTCAATTATCTACAATTTTTATGTTTTAAGCATAATTTAATTAGAACTGTAGATGGGTCATATCAGTGGCCGAAGTACTCAAATCGCACCAAATTTTCAAAGAAGACAGAAATTCAACTTAGATTTTATATAAGTTTTTCATCGGATTTAATAACCTCAAAACTAACATTTTCTTCATTAGTTTAATAGCATAGGATTCAAATTCTGGAGCGTATATAATTTAGCGATGAAATGGTAGCTCGGAAGTCGCAGAAAAGTCACCAGAACTAGTTACCTGGAACTCGATTCCTAAACGAAAAAGAAGTGACAAGTATCAATAAAATAAGATCGGAATAAAAAAAATGAATCCTCAAACGTAAAAGAAATGATTCACATGTTATACTATTAGAATTTCACGAAGAAATGATAGCAATACTTATGTCAAAATGATGTGAACGAATAGAGAATGATGAAACTAAAAATAGTGCCCCTTTCTGCCTTCATTTGCTCCTGGAATGATGAAATCTTGATCAAGATAATTAATACCCTCTCTCACCTCTTTCTTTGCTGAAATTTTTTTGTTATATATAATTGAATGAGTGAAATAAGTGGGATAAATAAAAAAAAGGATGAATAACTCAACCAAATACAAACTTGAACTAATGGATCGTTAATTATTGAAACTACTCATACTAATTTATTGAATCTTACTGTGGAACTTCTCACGCCGCCATTGGACATGTCATTGAGGAAGTCCTCAATAGGTCTCCATGAAAAAGTTTCAAAAAAAATAATAAAGAAAATTCTAGAATGAGTTCTTAGCAAAAGTAGCAATTCTCCGAAAAGGAAAAAGAAAAACGAAAATGATGCAACAACTAAGTGTATGTATGTGCTTAGGAATTCATAACTATTTCATGTTAAGGAAGCAACAATTTTTTAGTGTTCATGAATGCCATCAATATTGATTGTGAATTAATTGCAACTCTTGTAACTTATTTTGTTAATTGTATAAATTATATATAATAAAAATAATGGATTTATTCCAATAGTTATCATCCATTCAAGTTCGCAGCAAAAGTACCATTTCTCCGAAAAATAAAAATCATTACAAAAATAAAAACCATTACGAAAATGATTCAACAACTAAGTTTATTCATGTGCTTAGGAGCTAGGTCATAATAACGAAGCGTATTCCGTGCTTAAGGAGTTATGTCATGGCAACGAAGCATATTACGTGCTTAAGAACTTTGTCATAGTCACGAAGCGTATTCATGTTCTTTATTTACAATTTTCTATCGAAGTTCGACTCCATGATGTTACTCTAGCTCGCAAATTTCCTTGTTCCCTTTATATAAACATTTTATAGGAAACTTGAGAAGAAGTTGTGATAAGAAAAGTTTATTCTTCAGTATGATATCATAGAAATAGATTTACTTTTGAATATAAATTCAAATTAAGGAGCATTGAAGAATAACTATTATTTAACTGATCCAACACGACAAATGTCGCATTTTGGCGTTATTAGGGAATTATAACTTGTTAGTAAATTTATAAGAATAAAATAAAGTTGTGAGGCAGAAAATTCAAGTCAATAGAGGGAAAAAGGAAAAAGTGGAAAACGCACCACTAGGTAAGCATGTGGTGCAAGAAAATGCCTCTAGTAGTTTTATTTGGGAAAATTGCAAAAGTAGGATTTATAGTTGTTCTAATTGCAAAAATTGAATATTTTTTTTATAATTTTTTGGATAAATTGCGCTTAAGGTAATCTTTCCCTTCCTAAAATTGCACAAAAGAATACCTCACAAATATAATAGGAACAATAATAATTTTTCTGGTAAGACTAAATATTAAATCCTAAATAACTCTAAAACTTAATATAATTTACCAAAATTTAATCCCTTCATTAAATATAATTTCAATTAATAATTATTTAAATTAATATAGTCCTAACACAAAAGGAATTTATTAAGACAGGAAAACAAGTAAACAATTAACTAAACTTCTAAAGCAATTAAAATAAGATCTTGTTATTGTTCAGTGAATTTACAAGTAGTTTTCTCACTCAACTCATAGTAATTAAATATCCATATAAGTTTAGATATTAATTCACTTGTACGTTAATTCTAGTTTATTTCAACTTATGGTGTCATCGGATTTTGTCAGACATTATAACTATATCTAAGCAATTTTTAAGTCGACTAAATATATTAAATAATCTTAGAATTAATACTAATAAGTTTCGGTTTAGATTATAAAATTATGTTTAATTCATACTCATTAGGGGAGAAGGTAACTACTTTTATCACCATAGGGTAAGAAAAGAAATTAGCTACTCATACTTGAATTAACAAAAATAATGGATTCAATAACGACTTCGAATGAAAACATGATTACAATTCAATTATGCAATAGTAACGATAATGAAAAATTTCAATCTAATAACTAAAACCATGCGGGTAATGTTTCAATAAACCTATTCAACTGCAACACTCCAAATCACAATAGTAAAAAGTTAAACTGAAATATAAAACAAGTACTAATAAGAAAGAAAAAAGAAAATAAATTACTCCCAAAAGTATTAAACTTAAAAACAAAAGATAAAGAAAAAAAAATACATGTCACCATAAAATTATTAGAATTTATAAAATTAAAAGAGAAATATAATTGTAACAAAAAAATAAAACTGGTGCTATTTAAATTTTCAGCGCCGCTAACCTTACCGGCTATCCTTGTTGAAAAAAAATCAAGAAAACCGAGCTGCTTTGATATGTTAAAAAACAAACCTAGTTGATTATGCAATGTATATGTTTACATATAACTAGCTGATTTTGGACTTGAATACCGGGCCATAGAAGGTGTGTTTCGATACATAGAGAGAGTGCCAGTACATAGAGGTTAAGTACCGGTACACAGGCTCCTATATTGATTTATAACTCCTTAGAAATCGACACACAGAATGGTATATTAAGTATATAGAGAGTACCAGTACATCAAATCTCTGTACTGGTACACAGATTCCTATATTGGTCCAAAACTCACAGGAAGTCGGCATACAGAGTGGGTACCGATACACAACAGTGTACTGGTACACCCAACCTGTGTACCATTACACTTAATCAACGTGAAAAAGGTCGTGAATTCTATTACTGTTTGACCTTATAACACAACTTCTTCACTCCTTTTCAATTAAGTCCGAAACTAGAAGCGAAGAGATCATCTCTACATAAGTTTTTCTTTCACCCCTGACATTTAATTTATTTCGATTTCCGTGCACTTCTTGTACGTGAATTTTTATTTGATATTCTTGTTCTTCACAAGAAGTAAAACAACATTATATCTCGATATTTGATGATTTGATTTCTATTACTAGATCAAATTGAGGAGAGAAGAAGAGGCGATTTGTGGATTTTTGACAAAAGCTTGCAATGAGCTTTTTAGCACGCCGTGAGATAAGAGTAGCCCACAAAATAGGAATGTATGTGTGAGTTTGGGCGAATCCCTAATTGTGTGATTAGGGTAAAATTAAATACTTTCTTGTAAGAAATATTTATATAAATTTCTATGTGTTAGAATTAATATATATGAAATGAAAGCATGTTGAGTGGAATTTATATTAAATTTATATCGAGATATATTTATTTCATAATAGTGAGTATTGACATATTTATGTGGGATTTAAATGAAATTTATATTTGATATGTATTGATTTCATGATAGTGAGCATTGGCATATTTATGTTAAAAAGTGAGTTTTGATATTGATTTTTATCAAAGTGAAAATATGGGATTTTAGTGAGAATTGATGAGAAAAGTGAGACTCGTGAAAATATGTGAGAAAAGTGGGTATTTGTGATAATTCAAAGTGAAGCAACTTTTGAATTAAAAAGTGGGATTTAATGTAAGAAATTAATATTTTTGTGTGAGTTGCATTGCATTGTGGATTTAGCCATTTTATATTTCTTTTCGATACCGTGTCAAATTTTCATACAGTGAGTAAAAATAAAGAGAGGACTCGATGCCTTACCTTTAAAGTTGGAAAATCTGATCAGGGATACACTACTGTATCCCAATAGTGAGAGACACTTGTCCCAATTCTTATAGTGAATCGTGAGTAGTGAGCCTTTGTGGGTGTATGTATGAGTTCATGTGTTTTCATGGGTTTGCATTGCATTGCATTGCATTAACATTGCATTGCATTTTGTTATTATTCCATGGCATAGATATTACATTTGTAGGCACTGCACAATATCACATATATCATCTTATTTGTTAGACTAACTTGTACACATCATTTTCTACCTTTGTAGATGCTTATACTACAGGTGTCGAGACTAGTGAGCCACACCATTGAGGGTGATTTTGAGCATTGTATATATATTTTTTGTCAGAGATGTATTTTTTATTCTATTTTGATGTATCGGCCTGATTCATGTTGTATTATTTCAGAGGCTTAGTGGGATATATTTATCTATTACATTAGTGGGATTATACAGACGAGATGTATATTTTATGCCCGAGTGGCTTGTGTATTACATTTCGTTATTGCTCCATTAGCGAGATACCATGTTTGGAGCAAGAACGAAATGTAATATACCTTATCAGTATTGGAGCATGTAGCTCATATTGTATTTTATAAATAGAGAGTTTACTTTTATCATTATCAGGTTGGTATTTTATTTTATGCGCACTCTGATTGATATATGCAAACATATTATAGAATGTGATATTGGCAAGTGGCGGTATTAGTGTAGATTCCCTATTTTTATTTTTAAAACCAAACAATTTTTTTCATTCTCTTATATCTAAAAAGGGAATACACTCACCCTCCAAGATTTCTAGCAGGTTCGGGGCTTGCTTCGAGTCTTCTAGAGAAATTGGGGTGTGACAGATTGGTATCAGAGCAACTTAACCAGGTTTACATAAAGCTTGGTTGCTTACAGTTAGACTTTGTAGTATCGAGAGTGTTACTGTGGGTTATGTGCATTGTATGCTTGTGTGTAGTTGTGTGTTAGTGTAGAGCGGTAGTTATAGTATGGCATGAGTAATGCATGGTTGATTTTCTTAATGTTTATATGCAAGGTGTGAGTTGTACATATAAAGTTGTGGGTTTATATATGCGAGTGGTGGGATATTATAGTAAGGTCTGAATTCTAGTATGGTGAGGTATTATGTGAGTTGAAAGCATTGGTAGTAAGACTAATGTCTTAATTTTCTTATTGTTATATGTATAAAGTATGAGATGGCTCGTGGTGGTAGATGAGGGCATGGACGAGGACCTGGTCGAGGGCTAGGATTTGGTCGTAGCCATGGGACTGCTATTCGTAGGGGTTGTACTAGTAGCGTGGGGCAGAGGAGCATGAGGCTATGCACACTTAGGCTAGACAGGAGTAGATTCAGACTGCCGAGGGCTTTCTTGATTTATTTGAGGGCATTAATGCCAGTGTGGACGAGTATGAAGAGACCGTTCCTGAGGTCCGACCTCTTCTTCTTTAAGGAGCTCTAATGGATCCGGGGGTAGTCCAGACTGTGCGAGCTATGGAGGAGGTTATATGCAATTTGGCGAGTAGCATACGTAGGGAGAGCAGAGAGGAGTCCAGGGAATCTATGATGCAAATGTAGTTCTAAAGGAAGTAGCAGCCTTTTTTCAGAGGAAATGGGGAGGCAATTGTGGCGGATACATGGCTTACAGAAATCGAGAGGATCATTGAGGCTTTACAGATGGTTGATGATAACCTACGGTCGGCTATGACACCATTTTGTCTACGTGAGAAAGCGGCTGAATGGTGGAAGGGTCATCGTGAGATTAGTGGGTCGACAATAATAACTTGGGAGGATTTTCAATGAACTTTCCTTAATGAGTTCTTCCCAAGTACTTTTAAGGAAATGAAGCAAGCTTATTTTGCTAATCAAATGTAGAAGAAGTCAACAATACAATAATATCAGAGGGTATTTATGAGTCTTTCTCGTCATGCCCCAGAGTTTATATCGACAGAGGAATTTTGGATCTAGAAGTTAGAGAGTGAATTACGTTATAGTATCCAATCCATTGTGGTAGCGGGTATGCATGAGATCTTTGAGAAGTGTATTGGCGCTACTATAAAAGTTGAGGCGAGCCATATGGATCATCAATGCATGGTCGATGCTCGTCCTCCTAGGACTTCGGGCCAACCTATAAGTTCTTGACCCGTGCCTGAGGCGAGATCTTTTAGGGCAACTGTGGTGGTGGTGGTGGAGGTAGTATGGTTAGTGCCAGGGGGTTCAGTACTGGTGGTAGTAGGGATAGGAAGAGGTTATGTATTCTTATTTTACTTCTTCTTGCAGTGTGCATTCTCAACCTGCCCGTCCTTCTTCTTTTAGTACCACGGTTGATGGTTTGTGGTGTTATAATTGCAGCCAGTCTAGCCATCTTTCCCGAGATTGTGGGCTACATCAGATGTGTGGATTGTGTGGGGCTAAAGACCATAAGTAGATGTTGTGTCCTTTTATTGTATGTCGACCATGTGAGATGAGAGAACACATGCGTTGCATTGCCGGAGGGTTTTACAATGTAGAGTTGTACGCGTGGTTCGGATAGGACGGCTCAGACTCAGATTCAACCAGAGACTGCTCAGAGGACGCCGTATATACCTCCTTTTCTTCTACTTGTTTGGTAAGGGTACTTCATGTGGGGGTAGTCGTGGTTTTAGTGGGACTCATGGGAGTTTCTAGCAGGGTCAGTTGTCTCAGACTCGTGCTTATGCTATGCCGTGGGCTTTAGATGCTTCAAAGCCTTCCTTGGTTCAAGGTATTCTTCCCTTTCCCTCTGCTTGGGTGTACGTGTTGTTTGACGTAGGGGTGTCTTGTTCATTCATTTGTGCACAATTCATATGCATGTTGCAGTTGCATTTATTTGAGTTACGTGAGCCCACATAGTCGATACTCCGAGGAGCATATCTTTCGTATTGGGAAGGTGTATCGTGGGTGCAAGCTTATTATATGTAGGCATGTATTTGAATTTGATTTCATTATATTCGAGATGTTGGGATTCTATTTTATTATCCGCATTGATTGGCTATCTCATTTCCATGCCGTCATTGACTATGAGAGGCACAAAGTATAGATGGTGCTAGTTGACGGTGTTAGTATTTGTTTTTTATGCAGAGCGCGAAATATTCCCTTTGTTTTTGCATAATTACAAGCTAGTCTAGTGTGTATGCTAGCTAACCTTTCCATGTTAGATGAGGTGGGTCTAGGAATCAAATCTTTTTCAGTGGTGTGTGAGTTTCTCGACGTGTTTTCTGAGGATTTGAATGAATTTTCACCTGTGAGAGAAATGGTGTTCCGAATTGATTTGGTTCTGGGGACCATACCAATTTTGATAGCACCGTAATGTTTGGCATTAGTTGAGCTTAATGAGTAGCTGTCACGCTTTATAATCTGTAACCCGGACGACGTGAGTGATTCTGCCTATAACCTAGAAGTTGATAGTAAAATACTAGGAAAGTGGTCCTTGCCCAACTAATCCTAATCGCCAAATCACTCGAAGAGTTTCAATATTGTATTAAACCA
>MKEJ01101752.1:0-15310 GCA_001753735.1 Embelia ribes | reverse complement strand
TGTGTTGATTATTTTTTGATTTACTATTTTTGAAAGCTATTTTGTTGACTAATTGTTTTCACGAGTTCATTACTTTGATTTTTTTAATTTTCATATTATTTTCGGTGTAGGGTACACGCAACAATAATTTGATTTCCCGACTATCTTCTTTTTGGTCCAATTTATTTCATGTGGTAAATATTTCGATTGTTTTAATTATCCTGTCGAGATAATACATAATTAATACTTGGGTTGTCTGATTTCTCATTTTTTATGGTCTAATTATTTATATAATTTCTAAAAACGATTTATGATGAATCAATTTCACAAGTTTTACGAAAGGTTCACGTTGCTATTCAACTAACTTCCAATGTCTTTGTTCGGGATTTTTTATTTAATTTTATTCTTTTTTTTTTGGGTGATTAAATAATGTCTCTTTTTCTTATGTTGAACTTGTGATTTAGTTTGAAATTCTATCAATTGGAGGATTCGAAACTATGATGATAATGCTATAAATTGATAATCCGTTTCCTAAAATAGGAAATTTGGCATTTTTTAATTTTCATAGGCCAATGAATTTTTTTGCTTTTTTTGGTATGGACAATTAAATATCTTGATCAATTTACACGTGAAATTGCTTTTTTATTTTTTTTTTTAATTTTGAAAGATTTTATCCTGGATGATGATTCATAGTGGTATTGATTTGACTAATTACCATTATGGAAGAAATTGATGGTAATAACCTAACTATGACGCTATTATAAAATATTTCTCGAGAAATTGAAATTTTGAATGGCATTGGGGAAGAGATGTATATGTCGGATCAAATTTTCTTTTGTCCTCATTCCCTTTTTATCCATATATTCATTTGTTATTTTTTTTTCTTTCTGTTTTACATGCAATTACTTTTTTTTATTTTTATCATAGAGTTAAGATGGATGTTAATCATATATGTTAGGCATTCTATGAAAAAGAATATTACATTGGAGAAAGAAGTGTTGAGAAAATTTACTAATATGATCAAACAAGATGGGCCTCATATGTTAATGCCAATATTATGAAATGAAGAAAATAAAATGTTGGCGTTAGAAGTTTTGGTGACTTTATAATGTATACTTCTTTTGCTCATTGCAGAGTAATTTGTTATCAGAATGACTTTATAACAATATTTGATTTTTTCACCAAGAACTACAATAACATAGGAAGTACTACCTCTTATACTTCTTTATATTTCAAGCATGATTTAATTATAATTTTTTTAAATCCTTTTACTTGTAAAAACAATTGAGCTACGCATCAATGCGTGTGTGCATCAGCTAGTTTTACTAAAAAATAATATTAATTCCGTCCAAAATTTTTACTATATTTTTTTACATGCTGACGTGACAATAAGAATCTTAGGTGATAATCAATACTATAAAATGAGAAGTCAATCACAACCAAATATTTTTCTTACTACATCAATACAAAAAAAATCCGATAAATTTTGTAGGTGTGAATATCATTTCTATATAAAAAAATTTATATTGACAAATAGATACATGTGTCGGCACGTCCGCAATTGCTAATATGCCTCCATTTACAACCTTAGCATATCGGATTAGGGGGCTCTCTTAATTGTATGCTTTTCTTGGCTTTTGAGCAATCAAATCCCAATATATTAGAGTGCGATTAAATAACTAAAAGATTCGCTAGATAAACAAGCCAAGTTGAAACAATCCCCGACTTGACTCGTTAAGAGTTCAGGTTCTTCTGAATGATTTTAGATCGTGTGTGTGTATACTCAAATTAAAGCAGTAAGTTTACGTATATAAAAATATATATCTCACATTGAATTTAATAAATGAAAAAAAAAAACATCCTTTTAGCTGGATGGTATATTCTTTAATAACTTTGCGCTTTTTAGTTGTAATTTTAAGTTGTAAAAATTATACAATGATGTATTTATTTGATATATACGCTTGTGCGTTGTTATCAGTTGATAATATTAGATATCCAAGTTAAAGACGTTCTTTTCAAATATTTGGTAAAAAAATAAACAAGTTATATCTACAAATCCAAAAGAGCCAAGTTGTTCTTGAGCGGCTTAGGCTCGTACAACCTAAGTCTTAACAAAAAAAATAGGGAACGATAACTAAACAAGTCGATCCTGAGCAAACCCCTTGTCTCATTTCATTTGCATCCCTTATTCGAAACCCATGTGAAGGTGTTGTATAGGTTCCAATGTTTTTGGGGGCAGACAGGCGGAAGAATGGGATTGCCCCAAAAAATTTCTATAAAATGTATACAAACCCAGAACTACTACATAGGTCATTGGGATATGAACCCCTTATCCGAAAATCCTGGTCCGGAGCAGAAATTGAAATGCCATAGAAAATAATGCATTTATCATAAATTTTGATGTTTTTATTTGCATTTGCAATGGCACGAGAGCTAGACAGTCAATAGAAGCTGAAATTCCGTAGACCGGAACCAAGCAAATCCTAACAATACATATTTTTGCCATTTACTTTTGTAAATTTGTAACTAAATCACTCAGTCACACCTATCAAATGCAAGATATTGCGAAGTAACTTGTATCTTTTCTTGCAAAATGGCTCTCCATTTGGCGGATAGCCGATAACTATACTTGTTTTTTAAAGTTGCATACTCAAATATTATATGCCATGTGCAAACTAATTTTTTCTTTAGCTGTACTCCGTAATTCTTTTTTACTTTCATATTTTGATTATCTTTTTGCCTTTGCAGATCTGCCAAATCCAAAAAATCCTAGCTCTGTTTATTTTTCCCTAGAATATACCGAGTAATGATCTGAGTAACCATTGTAACCTGATTTTATTTACCCTCGTTTTGCCTTTGGCGAGTTAAGTTAAAGTCAGATTTGTTTGTTTATACTGTCTGAACATGTAACTGATTTAGCCATTTCTCGAGGTTGACTTGTTTCTTGGAGTTACTCGTTCCTTCGAAAGATTATGAAGTTTTTTTAATAGTAAATGATCTTTCTGGATGCAACTTTACACATAGGCTTTAATCAATTGCTTGATTTATTATAAGCTTTTGTGAAAGCTTAAAGGTCGAAGGCTCTTACTTCAAGCGGTTCCAAGTCGAATTCAGGAGGAGGAGAGGTAAAGAATTGCCTTTTCCGTGACTGGAGTTCTATTTATAAGTTTGTATGATGCATTGTTCAAATATGTAAAAATAGATGTTTTCTTCACGATGCTCATGACTCCTAAATACTGCAGAGGGAAAGACGGACTACAGGGCCAGGATACGCATGATTAATCAGGACTAAAACAAGTATAATACTCCAAAATATCGCTTCGTCGTGCGATTTGTATCCTTACATTTTGTTATATCATGATCCATACTAGCTGCCATGTTGTATTTACTTTCCATTATTCTGATTCTGCTTTACAATTGCCTGCTTTAATTTTGACTATAATTCTTGGGTAATTCATCTCCTTTATTCATCGTGTTGGATTTGGAATTTATTCATGATGAATGAAAGAGTTGATGGGGTCCATGGGGATAATATCAGTCCCTTGTATGCTTGTTTGATTCAACTCGAAAACATGACAAGCCACTGCTTGAACTTTTGCTATTTTTAGCTTATGAATAAAGATTTGTTATTTCTGTTTTTTTCTGTCTTGTCAATTTTATCATTGTGTACATTTTATGTATGGGTCTTAATCAATGTTAAGATTTGTCATTTGTTTTTGGTTTGCTCTAGGTAAAGTGAAAGTTTGATTGTGTATGTGAGGCTCAGTGGGTGCATATAGTAAGATGGTAATCCAACTGCTAGTGCTATTGTGTTGCCACACATATTCACCTTTCTATGTGCTTGTTTCTTATTTCCTTGACACTGGGTTAGACAAACAAGGATATTATTGCTCAAATTGTATCTGCTAGTATCGCTGGGGATATTGTTCTTGCAGCTGCCTATGCCCATGAACAGCCTAACTTTGGGCTTGAGGTTGGTCTCACAAATTATGCTGCAGGTACTTGTTCAATTTTCATTTGAGCAAGTGAAATACATTCCCGCCGTGTAGATTTATATGTTCTAAGTAACTATACAATGTTACTAGCTTACTGCACTGGACTTCTCTTGGCCCGTCGTGTTCTGAGGATGCTGGAGATGGATACCAAGTAGGAGGGGAATGTTGAGGTAATTTGCTTATGTATCATTTGTATGTTAGCGTATAAATATACACATAGGATGCAAAGAACAAGTGTCTTTTTCCCTTTTTAATTGTTGTTTACCCGTCCAGGCCTCTGGGGAGGATTTCTCTGTTGAACCAACTGAGAACAGAAGGCCTTTTCGTGCTCTCCTTGATGTTGGCCTTGTCAGAACTACTACTGGAAATCGTGTTTTTGGTGCTCTCAAGATATGATGGCCCTTTCTGCAGGATTTGAAATTATTATATGCATAAACTTACAGCTATTTCATGCTGCCCTGCCGTGGGTTGCTCTTCTGGGGTCTTCTTTTCATTTCTATTAAAATCAAGGTTAGTCATTGTGTAAAGGAATATAGGGGTGTCGTGGTGTACATAGAAGAGAGGCTACTACAACGCCTGTTTCTGAACCTTACTTGGAAAATGAGTAAAACCCCAAAGAGCTAGCTGGGGAAAATGGAGACTTCAATCTATCTCTAAGCTTCTCTCCATTTATGAAGTTCTGAAATCCACTAGCATGAAATTTATATCGGAGTGTGCAGAACATGATATTGTTTTGATGCAACCAAACTTGGGAAGTAGCATCGACAAATTTTTTTTCTGTTATTTAATCATAGTATTTTGTGCACAAACTTGTGGTTTTAGGGAGCCTGGGATGGTGGGCTTGATATTCCCCATGGTGAGAAGAGGTTTGCTGGGTTCAGTAAAGATTCAAAGCAACTTGAGGCTGAGCTTCATCGCAAATAACAAAATGGTTGTTTTTTGCTCCATTGCTCTGATGCTGATTGCATTAATAACTTGGTTGCGGATCCTTTTTGTACTGTTCTCTGAAATTTCTGTTTCTGTTCATATTTCTATTTCGACTGGTTTATGATATGATTGAAACAATTTGACTGTTGAAATCACTATTTTTTTCATGTTTATTTCAGTTTTTGGATGTAATTGAAACAATTTGTGATTGTTGAAATCACTTTCATGTTTATTTTAGCTCTGTATAGAACAGATACGTTGGACCAATGAAAACAACTTTCTAGTAGGTTTCTAACACTCGCAAGTCCTGCAATAGATTTATAAAACTTGTGTTTTTAACACATGTGAAACTCATTTTTTGAAATATTTAGGGTTTCATAGTCTGAAATTTAGTTACCTGAAATACCGTGTGGATGTCGGGTTTATATAATGACATTGTTGATCTTTGCTTTTTTGACAAAGGCAGCTACTTTCCTTCAATTTCCAATTTTCCTTTTCTTCTCTGCTTGGTGAGGGTTGAATTCATTACTTTCTTGGTGGCTATAAAGAAGTGTCAATGGGGATGAGGGCTTGCTCAAGTGGTTAGAAGAATACATCATTTGAATAATTAAGTTTCAAACAAAGAAATTATGCATCACAAAATACGAAAGCATAAGCAAGAACACAAAGGTGAACGTATAAGCTGGGTATTAAGACTACATTTCTTTCCAGTAATTCATAACCATTTAATAGCAAACTGCAAAAATTCAAGTCATGAAACAAAATTTAAACTCTGAAAATCATAGTTACAGCACAGGCAGTTCATCATACACGTTACATTATTTATGTGGAGAGGAATCACTTGACATGGTTCGCATTTACACATCATCTCACTCACACATGAGACCATCTCCCAAAACAGACTGATTTGAAATCATACTATGTGGGCGAAAGATACGTGGAGCCTAATCATCCCTGGGATCAAAATCCTTGGCCTTCACGTCTGCATCTTCCCCATATTGAATGCTACTCTCAATTTGTGATAATACATACTGTATACTGTGAAAGGAAAAAGTATAGATGCCACTTGTCAGTCTCATCACAACTGGAAACATGTTAGATCATCCAAAAGACCTGTGTTAATCATCATCCGCTCAAAACACTTAAGTTTGAGAAATTTGAAATCTAGATCAACATGTTGTGTAAGTTTCAAATGGATAGCATAAACAACTATCTATCGAAAGAGATTTGTTCCATTTGCCAATTCACCCAAAAAACTCAATTGTGTTTAGTTGTGATCCTCACTTTACAATTGGATCCTGAAAAAGACTTTGAAAAAGGTTCCAGAGAGCATCCCCAATTTTAGATCCAAGAAAAAGTTACTTCAAGTGAATGAATTGAAAAATGACCAACTAGAGGGTTTTACAAGTTCTGCTCTTTTTGGTCAAAAAACCACCGAAAAAAAAAAAGAAGAATGAAAACTGAAGATGCCCATAACCTAACAGCTGCAAAATTCATTTAGACCCAATACAAATCATGCGCGAAAGAGCCTAAACACTCCATAAAATGGGTATACTTCAATGTGGTCATTGAGAAGCCGCAATTTATCCTATCATCACATTTGAACCTCAAGGATGTTCTCAAAGAAGGAAATTGTATAACAATTTATCCATTTGATTTGAGTGGATGTCAAGGGACAGAAGGAGAAAGATGAGGACCTCTTCTCTTTCCTCAAGTCCAGGGGCACAAAGCTTACCATCCTATATTGATCCACCTATTACAACTGAAAATATTAGGTACCTACCAATTGATAGAAGCAAATCCCTTTATAAAGAAATAAGTGCTTTAAAGAAGGGGAGGATAACTTCCTCATCTGGAATTTTTGTGCCACAAATAAGAAGAGAAAATGAAATAAAAACATTTAAGTACACCACAATGGGGAAAATATCAAATACAAAATCTAAACTAGATGTGGGATTTTTCTAATAAATAGTATCCCGATAGGGTATTAGTTCACGGATAACGATAGGTTCTCAACTAATTCCACGTCAGTGTGCATATTTTTTCAACATATTTCTTATTATGCACAGCATAACCATTAAATCAAAGGTTAGTGTGCAAGTAAATCTACTAGCTAGCTACAGTGTCAAAGTAGGAGCACTTGTTTACAAGAAAACAAACACACACCATTCAGTTAGAAGTTTAAATCAACCCATTCGACACAAAGTCCGCATTGGATAAACTTGGAGAGTCAAGGTTACTCCATATGGGTCAAACAAAAATCCAAGGATAAATGATTGGGAAGGTTTTCCGTTATCCACTCAAACAGCAAAAAAGAAAAAGAACACTTGAAAATACATTTCATCATTGTAACATAAATAAGCACAGTAGCAACAACAGCAACCAATCCTTAACTCAGAGAATTTGGGGTCAGCTTTAAGTATAGGTTTTTTGTTATTTCAGGTCCATTGTTAAAGTGAAACTTCCTACGCCACAAGTTCCTATCAGAGGCAACTGGCCCATTTATTTTTCTAGCAACATATGCCTTTCTTATCACTCGGTAAAAGAAAGACTAACCCAGTGCTTTTCTAATTTTCCATGCAGGAAACAAATTAAAAACATGCTGGAATATTGGGATCAGTAGACCAACTCACCAAATCCATCAAAGCTTTGTTGAGATACTGGAACTGTGGGGCCATGTGTTTATTCAACTCCGACAGCAGAGTTTTAGAATCCGGATTCAAGTAACTACCAACATTAATACGTAATTAAAACAGACTTGAAATTATTGTGCAGCATGAAATAATAAGTAAATATATAAGCCCTCACCTTTGAATCCCCCTTCTGTTGGCTACAAGATCCATTTTGGAAAGTATGTAGGCGTGGGGCAGTTCAAGTTGAACCATAGCAGAAAGTAAAGTCATGCAACCACTTATAAACTTGGTCACATCCGTCATGAACTAATAACAGAACAAATTAAGAATTTTTCAGTTTAAATGAGACCACAAGGCTGATAAAATGGCAGGTTGGAATTAATAAAGGATTAAAGGTAGGTAAAGAAAAACTTTTTACCTGTGAATCGAGCAAGTATACCACACAAACATTGAAGTTCTTCCGTTTTAAATGTTCCACAAAGTTCTTAAGTACAGGGACATGGGAGAAGAGTTCTATTTGACCTACACATCACATGAAGTCTAAAGATTAGGACAGGGCAAAATCAGCTGCCACAGCAATTACGAAATACAACTGCAAGCACATGTATAATTAAGTACTCATTTTCCACTAACAGCTATGGGCTCAGTTACCTGGGCAATCAAACACTAAATAGTCATCATCGAGATAATTGTCCAACTCCTCCGTTAGCCAATCATCCATATTTTCTTGCAGGTGTCTGTATTCTGGGTTAAGGTGCACAACAGTACAAGACATGGAGTACAATTGGGAAGAGGCCAAAGAGGCACGGGGAACATAGAAAGACCCAAGATAAGAGGGGCAGCTCCTCAAATAATAACATCAAGACATCATTACCCAATATAAATAGGCTCACAAACTCCAACTTTCAAGTAAAAATACTAAATTTTGTTACATAACACACCATAAGCCATATGTAAAGGATACTCCATGCAGTAAATAAGGCCACCATTGGGACCCAATCCAAGCTCCTCCATTACATCTTCCAGAGAAATCAGTTCTCTGATATCTACCAAATAAACGAAGTATGTCAGTGGCGAGAGAGCAAAGAAAGTAACTTAAAAAGGAAGAAAATAAAGTCGGGATCTCACCTGCAGCAACAGGGTAGTCAAAATTCTCAGCTGCAGGATCTAAGTTCACAATATGAATTGTTCGCCTCATGGTTTCACAATGCTGATGCAAACTGGAACAGTACGTAGACTGGCAGGGAATAGTTACATAAACAATAATAAGCAAACAACAATCAGTACATTTGTAGTTTTTATGTCAAAGAAGTCCAGAATAAGTTTTGTCAGTAGTCCATGTGAAAGCTAAAGAGGCGCTAGTACGATTCCCATGTTCTACGATAATGAGAAAAATGAAAAAGCTTATTCAGTGAAATAGAGAATCAGAACTTAAAACCATTACCTTGCCACTGCCAGCAGGGCCAATCACAAGCTGTGCGTAGCCCATGATAGCCTTCGAGATTCTTTAATCAATCCAAAATGGAGGTANNGAACCCCAACAACTGCAACAAGAGCGTATGTTGCACAGCAAACACCAGTGGCAAATAAGAAACTTAAGACACCATAGAAACCCATAAGCACCAATAAGAGCATTACAACATGACACGCTGGATTCCCGTCATCTAGGAACAAATATTACACTAAATCAAAAGAACAATTCTCAGAGAAAATAAATTCACTGCTGCCATCAATTAATCTAGAAATACCCCATTAAAATCAAAACAGGAATTCACTCGGCTAGTAACAACGGAAGCATACAAAAGCTAACGTCATCGAAAGATATATGCGCAACTTAGTCATACTACAACCAGCCAGGTCAGGCCTCAATTCCAAGAATTAGCAGTCGGGTATTACGAAACCAAAATAGGATATCATGGCACGTCGTTGAAATACATAAATAAATTTGGAATATGAAACGATATGCCCGCTATACGTTCCCCTAGACAAAAATATTAACCCCTATACCGAGACTCACCCCTACTCAGAAATCCTAGGTCCACCAATGAAAAAGCTGCAAAAAACACAGGCTCTGATTAAACAGATTAAATCCTAAGTTTATGGGTGATTGAAATATAAAATCTTTCATTTACTGAACTGTGAGAGAGAAAAACCCTAGCAGGCTAGCACATAACACCTTACAAAAATAGCAACATATCAACAAATATATTGATTAGAAAATTATCAATAGATCACCTAAATAAGCGTCAATGTCCCTCAAATCTTCAGCTATAAGAGCAGGGTAGACTTCCGCTTGGAGATATATATATATATATATATATATATATACACACACACATATGAAAAAAAGAATCCTATGTTGAATTATTTGTTTACTGTTCATTTTTCAAATTGTAGTAACAATTAACGTGAGTTTGTACTAGGATTCGGGTTGCTGAGTGGGTGGGCCCTTTACTTTTTGACATTTTGCATTTGAACTTCACATTCTTTTTTTCTTTTCCACTAATAAATAATTGTCCCAAAGTTTTTTCAATCATTCCAGTGATGTTTAACAAGGAAATTGCCCTAACTTTTTTTTTTTTTTCAAATATGTTGTTTCCGTCGGCTTACGTTGTTAGATTAGCCCACAGGGTCTAGTACCTCGCACCCACGATAATTTCCAACATGAACCAGGGTTCAGCTTAGCAAGCTAAGAGGTGTGGCCCCAAGTGCGGCACATGTGAATCAAACACCTTATCTCATGCCTGAAGTCAAAAGTACCAATTATTCAATCAGTAGGCCGACCCTTGGGTTAACTGTCAAGAAGGAGATGGTGAGTTTTTAATATCATCAAATTTAATTATGGCATTAAAAAAGAAATTTCGGAGCTATATATGAGTTGGAAACAAGGGCTAAAATGTCACAAAAATTTAACATAGGACTAAAATTGAGTATAAAATTTTCATACTAAAATGTAGGATATATATCTTTAGCTCTTACCTAAGCCGCATATCGAAACTTGAAAAAAATAATAAGAATAAATAAATAATAAAAATAATATATATATATATATATATCAAGCAAACCACTATCCCTTAGAAGATAGTACGTAGTAGTATCATATTCGAGTGTGATTATGCTGAGAATTAAGTTTGCACAATCAATAAGTTTCTATATGGTTGACATTACAATTTTTAATAAGAATTCTATTTTATTAGCGTATGATTTAATTATTAATGAATTCTCTCTAAGAAAATCAACAAAATACATTTCAAATAAGATATCATCTTAGCGTCGCATCTACAAGATATTTACTCGATAACCGGAAATTCACTCAAGTGCTCTACATTTTGTTTTGTTTTGTTTTCAAAAGCTGTCAGCACTCGAAATTTTGTAATGCACCAATCTACCAATTTTACGAAGTCACGATTTATTGAAGATTATAATATATGAAAAGCTTGTTAAAAAAATAAAGAGTTGATTAACGATTAATTAGCAATAAATAACTTTGGAAATGAGAAAGAGTAATGAATTCAATTAGTTTGATATATTTCTTTGTTTAATTGACTAATTTCCTTATTTATTATTTATGTTATCTGCATAAAATACCCATTTTTTGCCTACTTTTTTAATCAATAAAATCAATTTATTATTTTTGTATAATATTTAATATGGTATCAAAACTTACGATCTTTGTGGCATAAAATCTCAAAACCCCACCTACTGGCCATCGGTTGTAAGAACCGCCATTTGAACTTGTTGCAATTGACTACCCACCTTTTTTTTTCCTCAGCTTCCGCAAAAATAAGATGGAAAAAATTTAAATGTCCTTTGCACATTATTTCCACAAATCTTACCCATACATAAAAAATGAATCTCAAATTGATTTTTAAAATATTCCTTACAAGTTATAACACTTATTCTTCAAAAACAAAATTAAATTTACTTCCTTGTATCTTCTTTTCCTCTTAAAAGGTTCCCCTTCTAAAAACTCAATACAATTCTCTGAACCTAATTGATTTTTTTTCTTTTTTTCTTCTCAACCAAACTTCTTTTTAATCTATCATTTAGCAGGCGATATCCAAATTTGACCATTGGCAGAAAAGATCACAATTTCATCTGAAAATATGAGAGAACACCCCAAATTGACCACCAATTAGAAAGATTCCAAATTGGCCTCTAAAATTTTTCTTTAAAAATAAAAATAAAAATAAAAAAGACTATATTCTTGAAGGTAATCACTTAATTTTAAAATTATGGTTGAACTTTTATTGGATTATTAGAAGATGGCATCCGTTCATTCCTACATACTCATATCGAGGGGAAGTATTAAAGATAATAATATACGAAGGACGTGTTAGGAGAATAAAGAGTCGATTAAGGATTGATTAGTAATAAAGGATAATTTTGGGAACAAGAAAGAGTAATGAGTGCAATTAATTTGATAAATTTATTTGTTCATATTAATTTATTTCGTTATTTATTATTTGAGTTATCTATATAAAGAGTTCATTCTCTATTTATCTTTTTAATCAATAAAATCAATTTATTCTCTCTTTATAATATTTAACACAATCATATTATTTTTACTTTTTGCTTCAAAACTTGACTTTGTAACAATAAACTTACATAAAAAACTTGTACCAAATTGTATTGTGTGATTAATAATTTTTCACATCACTCTATGTTGTAGGAAGAGATAAATTATGTGATGATGTGGTTAATTGTTAA
Organism: Embelia ribes; assembly: GCA_001753735.1. Classification (NCBI taxonomy): domain Eukaryota; kingdom Viridiplantae; phylum Streptophyta; class Magnoliopsida; order Ericales; family Primulaceae; genus Embelia; species Embelia ribes. The sequence continues at coordinate 3,066 of MKEJ01101752.1, read as the reverse complement.
CCATACAATGTAATTCGGTATAAATTTTGGTATAAATTTTCGGTACGTATATCATTACTCAAAATAAAAATGTATAATTATTTATAGGCGTCCAAAAAGAAAATTTGAGACTATTATTTGGGTAGATGGAGTAGCAATTTATGACGAAGGACGATAAGTAGCTTTCTATTACTATTAGTTTCTAAAAGGATAGCAATTTCTTTCATGGGGCGGAAAACAAAAGATTTAAAAATAAAGCAATTTAGCCTTCTATATATTTTAAGCACTGTATTTGTTGAAACTTTAAATTGATGCTTTGGATCCAAATGAATCACAGGTACATATCTTATGGATAAATTAATTCAGGGACATGACAGCAGTACTAGAATGTTAACTAATTGAGGAAATTTCAAACGTAATTTTTGGCAAAGTGATTATACTAGAAAATTCAACATGATGTTATCATCAAGTCAAATATCTCACACTATTAATTTAATACTTATTACTAGCGAGAAAAAAACCCATTACTTTTTTTTTTTGAAAACAAAACAATCAGAACTATCACTAGTTTAACTGTAGGAACCTTTCTGATTATTCAAGAAAAAAAACAATTGTGGGAACCTTTCTGTCTATACATATGATTGAGTATTCGTAAGTACGATAGAGTACGTACCAATTATAACATGTGAATAACCACGCATGCGATAATAGTAGAGATCCCACTGTAACGCTTATAGCTCCACCATAATGGGGATACAAGTATCTAGCCTATGCGATAATATATGGCGTATGCGAATATAAACTAAACCCATTACTAGTTGAACTTTTTGCGGGTCAAGCATTGAGCATATAAGTATGTAAATGTATTATACATCTATTTTAACTATTGGGAAAGTATAAGTAAACAACTTATGAAAGTATAAGTAAACTGACCCAAAGTCATATTTAGCACCTTTAATACTAACGAGTCTAAAATATAGACGTTAATCTCACACTTGTTCAAAATAAGTGGAGTATGCACTGAAATTTTAACAGATTATACAAGCTTTATTTTTAACTTTATCACGTAATACACTTGTGTTTGTTAGGCTTTCCATCTATCATGTTATACACATTGTGTTAGTTTAGATTCTCATCGCGTAGTAACATTAATTGGTTAGTTACTACTAAGATCACAAAACGGAACTTACTAATAGTAATATCAATGGTCGATGACTAAAATACAATAGCGTAAACAAACTCTGAAACTAAAGATATATTATCGGGTATTTATTGTTCCAATATATCTCCGTCTCTCTTTGCGTTAAATGAATCTTCCCGCAATCTTAAATTAGACGAGGGGAAGAACGGACCGATGGTAGAAGCTTGCACGTTCACTATTATCATGGTTCGCCTTTGGGCAATGAAATCAAACTTGTCCGAGGGCTTCCTGCTTATATGATATGATTCCATTATTGAAATTTTAAACTGCAGTTCAAGACTTCATTTTATAGTAAGTGGAGGATAATTTCTTGCTTGTATAACTCTAATGAGAAAACAACGTATTCGAAAAATTTACGAAGAACGTCATCAATCCAAACTGAAACCGAACCAAACTGAAATGGTATAGCTTTTATATTAGATGAGTCTTTAACATAAACGCTTATTACCACTCACAAAGTATGCGTACTTTGAACTATCATGGATTGGTATAAAATGAGTAATGCCAAAGACACACTTATGTTTTTTAGGGTAAAAACTACACTTTGCCTCCATTAGGTTTTTTGATAATTTCAGGTTACCCACTAAGATTTCCAAAATTACAGTAATCCCTCTTGAGTTTAAATGTTAATTGTATTTTACCTCCAGATGTTTGAGAGCAAAGTAAAAGTAAGTTTAAATGTCATAAAATTACTAAAATGTCTCTTAACTAATATCCATCATCTACCTTTTAATTTTTTTAAAATATAAATTATATAATTACATAGATAAATAGTATATTTTATTATTTTCCGGTTATTAGCTTAAAAAATATAAAATTAGAGAAGAAAGTGAGGAACAATATAGTCTTCCCACATATGTTATTTTGATTTGGGGATAAAGTGTAATTTCATATAACTGAGGGGGTATATTGAAATATTCAGATGGAATAAAGTGTAATTTATCCTATTTTTTATATAATCTTTTCTTTTTAATTAAAAGGGTGGGAAAAAATTGACGCTTTCCTTTATAACCCTAACTTTCCCCCTCGCATTAAAATAGCCCCTTCTTCGAACCCAACTCTTTCCCTCCCATCTCTCTCTCTCTCTCTCTCTGTCTCTCTCATTCTCTCTCTCCACATCACAGCTCTTCTTCTCCCCCAAAACAGAACAAAAGAACACACATACACACAGAGTTGTTCCTATGGGGAAGTACATAAAGAAGCCCAAGATCGACGTGGCAGTGATGGAGGTGGGTGTACGGACCAGGGCCAAAACCCTAGCTCTCCAGAAGCTACAGTCCTCAAAACCGGACACGTCATCATACCTTCAGCTCCGTAGCCGCAGGCTCCAGAAGGTTCTCCCCCCTGCTCAAAACCCTAGCCCGAGGAAAACCCAGAGCTCTGGTGGACCGAAACCGACGAATTCGGGGTCCGATTTGGAGGGTGGAGCGCGGGAAGAAACGGAGGATTGGAGTGTTGGGGAAAACAATTTGGAGTTTGAATCCAGAGGAAGGTAAATTATTAAATTGTTTATTTATATATATGTGTGTGTATGTGTGAATTAGGGTTTTTAATTGCATGTGAAAAGCAATCTTTTTCTTTTGATCTGTGCTAATTATGTGTTCTTGTGTTTTAATTTTTACGTTTTTTGGGGGATTGTTTGGGTTTAGTCTCTATTGGGTTGTTTTGTAATGGAAATTGAATAAAGGGTAATTTTTGTTAGGGCTTAGTCTCTATTTGATTGTGTAGACAAATTTTTATGCGGGGAAGGATCTTGAAGGTTAATTTTATTTCCATATACATGAATTAGGGCTAATAATTGCATGCAAAAACCCTAATTTTTGGTGATTAGTCTGCTCTGCATATAATTATTGTTCCTAATTTTCCCCTTATTTTTTTTTTGTTGG
>MKEJ01101748.1:0-10144 GCA_001753735.1 Embelia ribes | reverse complement strand
ACAAAAGAATTTAACATAATAAATTCTACAAAAATTTGCATTGAGAAAATATAACATTCAACGAGGAAAAAAAAAAAGGAGCAATAAAAACGAGATTTATGTATGGGAATAGAAATGAACGATATAATAAGAGGCAAAAATGTATACCCAGTATTCTGGAGGGCGCATCTTTAGATTGTAAGTCGACGCCATGCTCATGCAATAAGCCCCGGCATCATGAACTACCAAACCAGCTCCCTGTCGAGAGGAAATGAAAGTTTAAGTTGATATACATTCGTCTATATATATATATATATATATATATTTCCCCAAAAAGAATATTTAATGAGTTCGTCTGGTCGTACCTTTTAAGAAAATAAGTCATCTTATTTCTATCTTTCAAAAAAAAATTGGACACATCCAACTTAAAATTTCTAGCTTATTTAGGCCAAAACAACAAATAAGCTCAGGTTAAAAGCTTAGCAGCCAAAAGTCATATAGCTTTTAAGCAAAAAAAAATTGATAAGTTAGAGCTTATAAGCTGCAGCTAAACTAAACAAGCGCAATACGTGACAACATAAATTACCCTAGCCGGAGTTGCTAGCTCCCTGTCTTTCCCCAAGAAATCAGCCGACTCGCACACGGGACCCACCACATCAAAGGTCTCTACCCGTGCATCGGGAGGTGCCGGCGAAACCAACTCTATGTGCTGAAATAAAAATTATATGTTTGAAAAGAAGAACATTCGTTACATTCATGAATTAACCCAAATTATGTCACAACACCAGAGGGGGAAAAATATAACCATAGCGTAGCCGGAAAGCATAAATCAGTGCTTCAGACATGGATGTCAACCAAACATTTTTCTTAATTTTCTTACAATACAATAAAATTAATAAATAAACATCACGTCGATGAGCACATACTTGATAAGCATCATAAAGACTCGGGCGGATTAGCTCGGCCATGCTTCCATCAATCACAACAAAATTCTTGGTTCCATTGGTTTTGACCCCGGTCACACGATTAACCAGGCAACAAGTGTTTGCAATTAGAGATCTCCCGGGTTCGATTATGAGGTTCAGACCTCGTGACAACACCAGCTCACGCACCTAAAAGGAGAGATACTGAAGAATCTATTTCTACTCGTATGAAAAAATAAGTTATGATTTCGATAATAGAAATATGATCCTTACAGTGTCAATGAGATCTCTGGGAGTGGGAAGAACGGCACCCTTGTGATGATAATCAATCCCGAGCCCACCTCCAATGTTTAAGTACTCGATTTCAAACCCTTGGGCTCTAATTTCGTCAATATAGTTCACCATAAGAACTGCAGCGTCTCGGAAAATGTCAACCTAAAGACAAAAAAAATAAGTTCACCTCGAGTCTCAACTAAAACTAGTACGTTTCCGGTCCTACAAACCCTTTGGCATGATGTATATCAAAGGTAAAGGATCAACAAGGTACCTTGGTGATAGTTGAACCAAGATGACAGTGGGCACCTACTAGCTTCAGTTCATTGGGATGCGCCTTTACAGCATCTAGAAACCACTGCAGCTTCTCGTTTCTAATTCCGAACTTGGAATTCTTATTACCGGTAGCAACATAAGCATGGACCTGCATAACAATGCAGAAACCTGTCAAGTTTTTTTAACATCCTTGGCGGAAACAAAGTTAAGCAGCCCTTATCTGAAATATCATTCAAACAAAATTCAATCCAACTTTAAACCTCAAGTTAATCAAGTATTTAGCTTAATCAAATTTGAGTTATATTTATGAAAGAAGTTATGTTTATCTTATAACCCAAACAGATGGATGGTAAAATGGTGTAGGGAGTAAAATAAAATCAGAAAGAACTCCAAGGAGCATGGTCGTCACCTGAGGGTCAACGTCGGGGTTAATGCGAAGCAACACATTAACCTTCTTTCCAGCAATTCTTGCAGCTGACACTATGTTTTCCAAATCAAACTCACTATCAACATTGATGAAAACGCCTTCTTGAGCAGCTAGCACCAGATCTTCTAACAGTTTTCCATTACCATTGAATATACATCTGTCCATTAAAAGTAAGTTAGAATTTCTCTCTCTCTCTATATATATATATATGTATGGACGGCCCAGTGCACAAAGCTCTCGCATTGCGGGGTCTGATTACGCAACCTTACCCCATTTTCAAGAGATTGTTTCCAATGGGACAAACCGTGATTCACAAGTCGTAATGGAGGCGTGCATGACTCTAACTTATAGAAATTCAAGTTCGGGCTTTAAACACTACCAAATATCAATTTCAGGAGATGTTGAACATATAGCAACTATGATCATTACTGAAACAAATACATTACCATTTCCCACGTGATATTCCATTTTTTCAAATTTTAATTTACAAAAATTAAATCAGTAGAAATTTGAGAGTCGCATGCATGTGGATGATAAACACACAACTATGAGTCATATTTCCTCCGCATCAATTTGGAGGCCTATGCACTTCACTGTATGTGCATATAAATAAATGGATTGCACTTTCTAGTGAAAAAATTACAAGCAATTAATTGAATAATACTTATTCTTATATGATGAGAATGACTTTTCTAAAGGCTCTATCTCAGTGTTTTACATAGATGGGGACAAGAAAATGGAATATCATGTGGGACATGCTAATGTATTTGTTTCACTGATCAGAAAAATATACATTTACACTAAGATACTTTTTATATATCAAAATTTGATGTTCTTTTTAGGTGTTTTATCTTGGTTTTTCATGCTCTTTTTAGATGATTCGAGCTTTAAGAATTATGATTATAGTGTATTTAACTTAGCGCTTTCTGATTTACAGAAAGATATGCTTCTTTGTCCTTATCTTTATTTTTTATTGTCCATGCTTGTTCTTTCATGGGTTTTGATGATTGTAGCTTATTTATTTTTTCAGTTGATTAATTTTTCTTATTTATTTTTTAAATCAAGAAGCTATATCTCAATATTGATTTCAATTGTCATACATCAACAGCTTTTTAGTTTTAACTGGATACAATTTCTATCGTTTTTTTCACATGTTTCATATTCATATGTCTGTTTTCCTATTTTTATAATTTTTTTATTGTTTTATCTGCACTTTACAATTATGATTTACTACGTAGAAAGTATATGCTTAAAATTTCAAATTACATCCACTTTTATTCATTGTTCTATATGGTGATTTGTATGTCCAGTAGTTTTTTAATGCGAAAAGAGAGACAAGAATGTTAATTATAATGGAATATCAAAACTATGATATGAAAAAGCAACATTGTCCATTTATCCCGTGCATTGCACGGGCTTCACACTAGTTATTTTAAAAACCATGCATGTATGGGTTCAAAGCTAGTTTATATGCAATACTTTGCATGTTCCCATATATTTATGTGTTTGAGCAATTTGCAATACTTTGCATGTTCCCATATATTTATGGGTTTTGCACTTTTTTAAGTCCTTTTTCTTGAGATCTTTGTTATATACTATTTAACCTTGGAGTTATTTCCGTTTTGTTGTTCCTTTTTCCCTCTTGGTTGTATATTCTGAATCAAAAGATTTAATTTATTAGCATGGTTTATTAATTGTCTTGTAATAACTTAGGGATGTAATGGTTTTATAGTAATAACCTGTGTGTTTATTGTAGAAGTTCATTAAATTACATATTTGAAGACACCAGACACGAGTAAGATCCATATTTTCAAGTGCTTTTAAGAATACTTATTTAGTACTTGAATGTGTTTATTACATTAAAGACTAATTTTAATGGCGAATTGAATGCATGACATGCGTAAAACGGGTACTGCTTTGTATTATTGTGCATGGTAAGTCAGCTATCTGCTTCTGATTCATGTCAAAAGCTTTTCATACTGCCTTTAACTCCCGATTGCATTGAGCTATTAACAGTTCATGTAAATTAGAATTACATTAACTTTTTTTGCAGAATATTAATGTTTATGCATTTAGAATATGGGACAGTGGAGCAAGATAAGCACTGAAAGTTGATTATATAGAATATACGAGAGCATATTGCCAATGTCTCTTTATTCGTATTGGTTCATGGAATTATTAACAAGTATTTTGGGGAAGAAAGTATTGTGATCAACCTGAGCAGGGTAATAGATCATGATTAATATTTTTCCTTGCATAGGCTATTGAACATTAATTAGAAAAAGATTTCTATTAGAAGTGTTCTCAACATTTTAAGTTTAAAATTTCCTTTGAAGATATACGCTTTTGGATTGTACTGCAAATAGAATAATATGATTTCAGAGACACTTTTGCAGGATAACCGAAATTTAGAAACAAGAGTTATATGATTATCTAGTTTAGTGTTGCCCCTTCTTAGATATGTTACGTAGTACAGATATGCTCTTAGGCAGTTCTAAGAATAAACTTTTAACAATTAGTGAATCAGAATTCAAGACTCAAGTATTAGGAAAGAAATTAATGTTATTGAAATGTGTATGGAGAAATTAAGAGTTGAGGAATCAAGGTGTCAGATTCTTACGCATTGAGACAGGTTCTGCTAGAAAAGTAAGAACCTACATATTTATCTGGGTCGACCGAAATAAATCTGGAATATCTGTGATCCACATTGACTTAGAAGCTGATCTCAAATTAATGACAAATAAAGATTAATACTTACTTATCTCCATTTGCCCTCAATCATTAGTGCTAGCATAGTGAGTGTGAATCTCTCCTTATTTGGAGGTTGCAGGTTCGGTTTACTTTGGTTGCCAATGTCGACTGATGTATGAAAAAAAAAAATGAAGTTCAAATTTTTCTACCAAATGATGAAGATGTGCCGGGGGCGGGGAAGACTACTGTTATTGGTATTGTGTAGGTATCTGAATACACCCTCTTTTTTTTTTCACTTCGAAGGAAACTATCTTGGTTTTTTTACACAAGAAAACAACCTTATCAACTCAAAAGGAAGTACCTTATCTTTTATCTGAATTGCATTCTAATTTTGGAAAGATAAATAGCAGAGAAGTCGACCCCAATTTGAAGTTTGTTTCCTTCTGGTGCTTCATCTATTTCTTTTGTGGGCCAACTTGCAATTTTTGTTGATGATTTCTTTCCATTACTCTAGTTTTACATTACATTTATGGTCTGTATATAAATAATTCAGGTTAAAAGTTGATGAAAGGAACTGATTTTTTTTAAACATTAAGTTTTTACTGATACCTATAGGTCCTATACTTAACTAGCTTAATGTCTACCTGCTGTCTTGTTATTTTGAGACGTGAACTGATTTTTTTTTATATTAAAGTTTTTACTGATTCCTACCTATAGGTCCTATACTAGTGAATAGCTTAATGTCTACCTGCTGTCTTGTTATTTTGGGACCCGTGCCACGTTCTACTGCTAAATTGTCACTTTTCATGCCTGGTGCATCTATAGTTCTTCTCTGTAATAAATCTAAACCACCTCAATCTATTTTCCATCATTTTATCCTTAATTGATGCTTACGCTACCCTCACCAAAATCCTTTCATTTCGTATGCTATCTTTATCAATGTTCCCATGCATCTACCTTTACATTTTTACCTCTGCTACCTTCTTTTTATACTTATATATGTTGTTTCTTTGTCGCCCATCGCTCTGTACCATAGAGGGTAGCAGGTGTAACAAAAGTTCTATAAATTTTTTATTTCTGCCTCAATGGTATATGTCTATCACAAGAGGTATTTGGCTGCTTTATGTATGCTCCACTTGGCTTGGGACTGATGACTCAGTTGGTCAATATGTCCGGTCCTGTTGATTGGAATAGTTTTTTGATTTCTACTACAGGCTACCCTCTAGTTATTACTGAATGTCTTGACATCTACCAGCTGCCCTTTCATTATGTGGACCCTTTTAACCATTGATGTTCAAATAACTTTTCTGATAGCTACTCATATTTAGGAAAAAGAAAAGAAAAATAGTTAATTCGACAGATGAAAACCAATACAGATTGTTCCTAGAATCTGTAAACATTATCTCAGAGTCACGTATGATTGAAATCACAGGTCTTATGTGCATAGTCATATGGAAGAACTTAGCCACAGGGAAAGTAAGATCAAGTTTATTTTACAACCTGAAATGTTGAAATGCTATTTGCTCTTGCACCCTGTTGTATATTCAAATTGCAAAGACTTGACAAAAGGGGAAAAAATTAGTATTGTAATGATTTCATTGGTGTTCCCTAAGAGACAACCACTTCGCTAAAGATAAGACTGCAGATATTTGATTCTTTTATAACTTGTAATGTTGGTGCCTTATTTCATGTACATGGAGTTGTTCCTTTCTTCTATATTGTTGTTCCACATAATTTGTTAAAATTTGATGTGCTAAATAACTAAGAAAGATCTGATTGTGTTACTTTGAAAAGTTCAAATTCAATCTAGTTAGTGTAATATTCTGCTGTATTGTAATGTTTATATATATGGGCATAATTTATTGTTTTTGATCTATTTATGTAAGTTTGATTTGTTCACAAGTTGGCCAGATAGATTTTGATACTACAAGCTTTTGGTTGCATTGTACAGTTTTGTACTTCCTATCCAAGCATTGGCTCTTATTGAATAGTCTTCTCTCTAACATTGTATATTAATCATGTTGCATTGATCTGAATATAAGAATGTCCATTTCAGTATTAATAATTGACAGCCTCTTTTTTTTTTTTTTTTTNNAATCATGTTGCCATCCTTCCTGCATAGCTTTTAGAGCTTGTTACTCTTCTGATCTTCTTTACGTCCAGTTGTTTTGTCAGTAAATCCGTGACTTCTTTTGGAGTTGTTGCTGAAAATTTACATGATAAAGAAAGTTTGATTTGAGTACTACTAGTGTGGATCAATGTTGCATTGTTCTTCTGTGGGACGGGAAGGAAATAGATTACAGAATATTTGGGAATTTCTTCTTTGTTTTCTATGATATTTGATAAGTACTAATTTGATTGAATAAAATATAGAAAATAAGTCTTTTTGTTGGTTTTAGAATGTTGAAAGGGCGGAGACCCTGTTTATGAGTTTTATATGGGCAGCAACTTGAAACAGCTCTTTTTGTTGCTAACTTTTGTAGATTGCGTGGTCTGATGTTTGCCGTGATTTTTTTATGACATTGGAAAAACCTATTTATCTCCTGGTCTTTTGATGCCATTATTGTCTGAGTTAGCCGTCTCTTGCACTTGCTGAATCTATCATGCTGTATTTGTATTATTTTAACTGAAGTTAATAGGATTTGCATTTCTCATTTTTTCTGATTTAATTTCCTTTTCCATCTCAGGGAAGCTATTTGCTGCCTGCATTGCAAAGGTAAAGCCTCGATCATGAGATTGATTTTGTGTGTCTATTCCCCCCCACCCGCACACCCCTCCACATCCACATTCACATTCACGCCCACAAATCCCCAACCCACCCTTCGTCTTCCCCCTTTTCTTTTTTTTATTTTGTTCGTAGATCTTGATTGAAAAATATTGTTGTTTATTCCTTTCAGGCTTTTTCCATAAGATACATGTGAAGAAATCTTCAGGAGCCACAGCTGCTGAATACACATACAGTTGTCACAAGTGCCAGGGTGGGAACTTCTTAAAGCTTGAGACCAAGAAGGGTAAGAAGCCAGTTTTGTACAAAAGCAACAGTGCAGTTGGATCCCGAGTGCTGCGATCAAAAACGAAAAAGAAAGCCTGCAAAGCTGTTAAACCAGCACAAATGACGAAAAATAATAAAATAGATACTGTACCTTTACCCCTTCGGCGATCCCCCAGAAATCTTAAATGTGTGGCATTGCAGAATAAAAAGATTCGGAAAAGGAAGAAAGGTAAAGCAAAGGGTAAATATAACAAATCTGCCAGAAATGTGCCTCAGATGCCCAAGAAAAGTGCTTGGCAGAAGAAAAGAACACAGGCTTACCATGCTTACTGGCTAAATGGTGTTCTGTTTTCTAGAAAAGGAGATGAAGAACGTATTGAACTCTTTAAGAGCAGAAGTCTCGTCACACCTTCAGGTCTGCCATCGGTTTCTATGGTCGGTCCACCCAAATGCAGTCTCTCTTGTGAACAGGATTTTACCCCATCCTTGAGCTATGTCAGTTGTGAAATTTGTGGAGGTAACTTTTCTCTGCTCTTGTATGTGTCAATGGTTTTTCTGTTAAATTCTTTGGCTCTGGAGGCATCAATACTAAGCTCTTCAACTGCTTGTAAAGCAAAGTTCATTTCTCAGGGCGTAAAATTTCTGAATAATTACTCAATTCAATTAATTTTATCTGTTTCTGATATGGATAATGTGCAGATTGGTTTCATGGAGATGCTTTTGGACTTACGAAGGAAAAAATGGGCAGTATAATAGGATTCAGGTGTCACAAGTGTCTTGACAGGTCATCTCCTATATGCCCTCATTTGCACAAGAAGAAAAACAATGAGGCTAAATCAGGGGAAGTGAATACGTGTAATGGAGCGGAAGAAACTAAAATCCCTTCTTTTGGCGGTCAATCTAGCCTTGAGGACCAAGAACATGGGGATATTTCCTCTTAATGTTTTGGGTCAATTTAATGTTGAAAATAGCAAGTTAGCCAAGAGTGACGAGCAAAGGTGAGAAGCAGTTGAATATAGCAAAGATGTTGCTGATTCCTTGGCAGAAATTACTACTGTGGCAATGGAGACTGATTGTATTAAAATCTAGATTCAGCTAGGTTTATGAAGGCTCTCAGTTCTACATTTTAAGCTTTATCGTTTCGCTTACATTGCCTCTCTCCAACTGAAGCACATGTGCAAATAGTGGAACATTTGGGGTTAGATTCGGTTTTTAAACTGTAATTGTTTTTATGCAAAGAAGATAGGCTGCTCAATGATGGTGCGGGAGGGAGGAGAGAGAGGGAGAGAGTGTTCATGGAATTTGTAATTGTTGTACATGTAGAAACTATTTGCCAGATGATAGGATAGGAAAAGAAGAGGCTATTAACATGCTCTGTCGCTGAAATTGAACTAACAGCTACATAGCATTGATTTCTTCAATTCTGACTGGGAATAAGTTGATAGATTATTTTAAGCTTCCCTGAGTAGTTTGATGTAGTTATTTTACCTTTAAGATGTCTTTCATAGTGAACCCTATTTTTAGCATTGTTTTTTAGTTGGGAAAGGAAACTGATTACCAATGACATCATTAACATGTTTTTGGTTTTACATTTACTACTTGTGATTTACATTTCGCACACAAATGACTATGAGGCCATCTTTTAAGTGACCAAAAGCTTCTTCGATTTGTTTAGTAGTATTTATGACTTAATATTGCTGCTTTTGAAAATCCGTTTTTTATTTCTGCTTTTTTGAAAGTTGATTATGGAGCTTTTGTTTACCTAACCTTTATAAGCAAGTTTAAAGAAATTGTTTCAATAAGAAGCTTGGTGGTGGTGTTTATTACTGGAAGTTAATTTTTCTATTTTTAATTTATTAATAGTATAATGTTTGGGTACTTAATTTTTAAGCTGAATTTATTTATTATTTTAGCCTCAATAAGATATAATTTTTAAGATTGATACATCCAAATTTTTATTAAAATAAAAAATAAACAAGCTTTTTTAGAAGTTGTAACCAAATAAATCATATTGAGCAAAAGAAAGGGGAATTATATAAAATGGAAATAAAATACGTAAGAAAATAGCTCTTTGTTAAGCTGTATAATTATGAAAATAATTATGTAAAATTGTCACTCCAAAAAGTGGGGCACCCTAGATCATAATGTTCCACAATTCTCATCCATGACCAACTTATATGGCATCTTCGTGCCAACATGTGATGGGGATGATATAAGCATGAAGTGTAATGGTGATCCACACAATTGACCATACACTTGTGCCTAGGGATGGCATTGGAACGGAGCGTGGACGAGTTTTGCCTTTTTTATTCCCGTCCTAACGGGAGTCGGGTTTTCCCGTAGGTCCCCGCTCCCATCAATGAATAACCAAATTAAAAAAATTATTTTGCTTTAATTAAAATTAACAATTCAAAAATTATACGTCCAAAAGATAAACAAGTAAAACTTTCACATAATTAAAACAATTAACTAGAAATTAGAACTTAGTTTTCTTTCAACTACAAATTAAAAAGAAACTAATGCTTTAGAAACATTTTATTATGGTTCAAATAATGCTCATAGAATCAAAACACCATAATAAAA
>MKEJ01101747.1:0-11830 GCA_001753735.1 Embelia ribes | reverse complement strand
AATCCGCTCCCAAATAACCAAACCAAATCCTAACCAAGTCCGCTCCCAAATAACCAAACCAAATCCTAAACAAGTCCGCTCTGACATAACCAAACCAATCCGCATTATATATATCTCCAAATATATGTATATATATTTATATATATATATTCGCATCATATATATAACTCTCACATATGTGTAGATAAAAAAAAGGGGCAACCTAGGTGTTATTTACTTCCCATCTACGATAAACCATAAGCCAATGTTTTCATTTCCATTTCAAACATGAATAATACAAAGCTATATACAATCGCAGACTCTAATATAGATTAGAGTTGAGTTTCCGCATGTACCTTACAAGGCGCAAAAGTCCTCCTGAGTGATCCCGAGAGAAAACCCCCCGAATGCCACGACTTTCCCTTCCGATTTGCCCAAGCAAACGAGTTCACACGATGTCAAACCTATAGAAAAATATAATGGCCTCGAGATAATGAACACAAATATGTAATTTATTTTTGACGCAGTCCAATGGCACGCAAATTAAGAAAGATAGACAAACGATTTAGGAGGCGAGACTTACGTAAAATGAAAACCCGTACGACGAGGAGTTTGAATATCCACTCCAAATCTCTGAATACGAACCCAATCTCCGAACATATATATCCTCTACTCGCACATATATAGATATATATATCTCATATATGTATCCCACTCATATAGATATATATATATAACTCTCATATATATATATACATCTGCACATCTGTAGTCAATACTACTGTAGCTCTGTCGTTCAATGATCATCTGTCAGGGCAATACCATTACATACGCGCATCTCTTAACCACCAACCTTGCACCACTGTGCGTCTCCCAGTGACTGCCCACGCCAGTAGTGCACTACCGAAGACCTCTTGCTACCCTTATCCTCGCCGGTGTTGCATCTTGGCTGTGAGTATATATATATATATATATAGTGTAAACTTATGTAGTTAAGGGGAATAGTTAGATTAATGATTGATCATCTACAATTAGTAATAGTAAAGTAATGATATATATAGTTAATCTCTAACCTTTTAACATGTATTATTTTTGGACAATTAGTAATTAATCTCACTATTGCTTTCATCCACAGTGTAAGTAAACCAAGTTGAGTTTAACTTATCAAGTTCTAAAACTAGAAGAATGTAAATTAGTTTAGTTTATTTTCAAGAATAATTAAATAATTATTATTGAAAATTAAAACTAAATCTTTTTTATATCTTGGCTTTTGACAATACCTCAATAGAATATTCATAAGCTTCATCTATTCCCATCATTTTTTTCACAGAAACTTAAAAAGCAAGAAACTTAGGACTTGCAATTGGAGGAAGAAGAAGGGAACTTTGTGAAAAAGGTGATAGAAACTGTCAACTCAATTAGACGTTCTGTATCGCAAGAAAATTTATTTCTCCAGCGTATTCAAAACCAATCAAATAAGAGGGCAATGTTTGCACTAATATTAATTATTAATTAATTGGTCACGGCCTAATAAAAGGATTGTTTGCCCGATTAAACAAGTTAAAGCCCAATCAATAAGAGTTTAGTCAAGTTATTCAAGATCCAACGTTAAATGAGTAATTAAATAGTTAATCCGTGTACATCGAAGATATTATTAAAGTTAATTTAAATAAATAACTTGATTGAATGAATGTAACCCAATAAAAGAGTTCTTAACCTAAACAATTATATTAAAAACCCATATTGCAAGGATTTAGTTGAATTGGTCTACAGAAAAATAACTTGATTAGTTGATAAATTTGTCAACAATTGAGTTTATAGATAAATTATGCAGTTAAAGTAATTGTTTAAACCAATTTAAAGGTTACATTTAATTTAAAAGTGACAGTGGCACATGTCAAGATAGCAGTCAAATTCAAAGATAGGCATCAAACAGTTCCAACCAAAGGAAAAAAGTACAACATTTCATTCAATTTGAACCCATATCTAAGAATGCACGTAAAAAGGAACAGTTACAAGTAGTTGTTGCACCATTTCTCTGTACAACAGTGCACTAACACGATGCACAAGACACGATCACATCCCCCAATGCTTGGGGTAATTTATTTTCGAGTAATAGAGTTAACTTAGTGATAAGAATAGCAATAATTAATTTAGTCCTTCCCTTGGAACCAACTGTGAAAACTTTTAATTAAGCAGTGTACATTTGGTAATAAAAAATTATTTTATTTCTTACGTGTCAGAACATGTACGATAGATGTAAGAAAATTCTTATATAAAAGTATACATAAAAAATTATAATTTTCTATCTCCAATATAAAAATACACTTACGTTCTTTTAAAATACAAGCAAAGAAGCCCAATATTTTTTCCTTATCCGTAATTTTTCAATCAAAATAGCGACAGCACTTAATTAAACTCCGCTAAAATTGAAGAAAATTTTGTCCAATAGAAACTCGTACGGAACCATTTACTATCTTCTCTTACTACTAGTCTTCACTTTTGAGGTGTTGTGTTGATCATATAATGGTGACAAAAAAGTAATATAACTGTTTGTTTTTTTTAAGTCCACAATAATGTGACTTTTTATGTTGTAACAATTGAAAATAGTTGTGTGTCTCTTAATGAAATGTACCTAATTTTCCCATACACAGCATTATTGATTCGGGCCATTTCAAAAAATCCCAAACTAAGTTAATTAGTGTCCCCTTATCGATGACAAAGTAATTTATACAGAGAACTTGAGTATTGAGAACGAATAGTTGCGAATTCTTACGGAGAAAAAAATAATACGGAGAGTGAGAATGAATTAAGGGGCAAAGCTATTTACAAAATATTTTACAAATTTTGTACGCCATTGGATATAAAATGATCTAACGGCTAGGATATATACTATTTTTCTATTATCTCTCTATGTTTTTTCTGATATATTATAGTCGTTGAATCGCTTCAGATTCAATGACCTACAAAATTTGTAAAATACTTTGTAAATAATTTTCTTCTTTATCCATTCCTATATACACACACACACACACATATATATATATATATAACAGATTTAATAGTGATAATAGTAGCTAGTAGATTGTATGTACATTGCTAGTGGGAGTACAAAAGAATATAGGGTTATATCATAGCTAATCCCTATTTTTCTTACATCTATTTAATTTTTAATTTTTTCCCTTGGTCCCAATTCACAAATGAGCTATCAAAATCTCCAATGCCAATGACTGAGTATACTGCTAAAACATTAAATAAGGTCCAAGTTAGTAATTTTAATGGTCCAACCTACCACCTTACCCACCAATTTGAACTCAATTTACTAGTTCAACATAGGGTTTCACCAACCCAAAAAAGCCCAGTTCCCCACCTCAAAATTTCTTGTACCAAAAAGCCTTTTTGTTTTTGTGGCTTAGATTACAGCCTTCAACAACTGTCTATCCTCTTTTATATTTTTTCAATAATTACTCACTCAATAAAGCCTCATTTCTACCAACTAATGTGATCTCAGAGGGCTGCTCAAGCCCCCCCAAAGTAGAAAAGAATAATGATAATTTTGTCAAATATCCTTGATTTCATTACTAAGAACTAGTTGAAACTGACCTGGGGAAGTTGCCTCAAGGCGGCCCGCTACCCCACCATCGACGGTCAGATGTCAATAACACGTTAAACATGCCAAATCATCATTAACAAAATTAGGTCCGGATCGTCTGATGGTGGGGTAACGGTTGCCTTAAGGTAGCCCCCTTGCTTTCAGTTGAAACGAGAAAGATAAACAATAACAACATTATAGTTTGGTGAAAGATAAACAATAACATTAGAGTTTGGGGGCTGCCATTGGTAAAGCAGATGGTATAAAACTTAAAAATCAAAGCCATGGTTTATGCTGTGAATTATACTGGAAACTAGATAAAGTAATATGCATAAGAATAAAATAGGAGACCAAAAATTACGTGATTCATCCCCAAGTTAAAATAAGTTTAACTCGGGCCTAGTTCATGAGGTTAATACCGGTGTATATATTCATTTATATAAAGAGAGAGATTACAACATGATACAATATGTAAAATAAAACGTGCAATTTGGACTAAATTGGATTCCTTCTCACTCTTCTTTCTTCTCATTTTTCTTTCTTTTATGCGCACTCTTTTTGAGCTTTTCTCTCTTACAAATAATACATATATATGCTCATTCTCATGGCACATATTATGCCAATACCCAAGTGAAACTATACCCAAACCATCCACCAACTATTATTATTTATAACTCTCCCCCTTGTATCATTAAGACTTATTCAATATTCAAATATTAAATCCCTCTTATTTGAATGATAACTGAATGACCTATGTTATTAAATATTTATCTGAGTGATTGTCACTTGAGAGGTCCATTAGTATCTTTTACTACGATCTCTAAATAGTTCACAAAAATATATCGATCAATAAGCAGTGATCAATTATCTTACTCATATTGAACCACCATTCAAATGGAGTCGTATAATTTTTTGTGCAACATCTTAATACCTATCGGGTCGTGTTTTTTATGGCAAAATGGAGAATTCATGGTATTGGCAACTTACCTTCAAGTCTCGGATTCGAGTCTCGCACAAAGCATAGATAAAATTTTTCTTTCTTTGATATTTATTCATTTGTTTACACAGAATCGGTAATATATTGTCCCGAGCAATTTAAATAAGAATCTTCACATTTGTAGTAGGTGTATATAACTTTTGCAACACATAACTTAAGATAAATCTTTCATTTCTCTTATTTGTAACAGTAGTCAAAATAATCTCTTGTGAATACATTCTAAAATATTTTTTTTCATCAGTAAAATGATATTATTCTCCCAATGAATGGGAAAAATATAGTGCAACCAAATAATAGGTTCAACACCTTGAGAACTTTTATATGCATCATCATTGTACACAAATGAATAGTTTATCCCATATCGAATTTGTATAAGAGTTATCATGCCGTTATATAGAAGTAGAGTACTTACTCAATGTAGACATATATAGAAGTGGAGGATACTCAGATTTTATCTCGTTGTAAAATGATATTCGGGAACACCAATCTCTAGGCATATTTTGTGTCTTAGAATTATGAAATATACAACCCCAATTGTTAATTTAGATGCTTGTCAGCAGCTCTAATTTTATACTTCATATGCTTAATATAATTAAGTCATTTTATACTTCATATGCTTAATATAGTTAAGTCAGTTATGTCATGATATAGTTAAGTTATTTCTTTACTTTATTCAATCATTAATGTTTTTTTTCTAAAATCGATGAATAATATATGGCATTAAATTTGAGCATTTTATAATCACACTTACAAATTATTTTTTCTCCACAATAATGACATAATCAATTAACTTTAAGAGGGTGAATGATCATGTCTCTCTTTCAACATTGACTCAAACTCATATGTTGGAAGCAACTTTAATATGCTACATAAAAGACATATTTAGGCTAAAGGCCCTTACCCACTACTATGTCACTATTTACAACCACTCATCTTCTACCATTCATATCAAGGAATGTAGTAAAACTAGTTGGAGTGTTCTTAGAGTTATCATATTTATTTATAGTGCCAAATTATGCAAAAGTGGTGATTATCATTAATAAATTCATTTCCTCTTGGTTGAAGCCATAAATTAAATCTCAATATATATATGGTTACGCTTATAAGCATGATTATTTGTTACCACTAATGTGTCAGAAGTCATATGAGTATATTAGTAAATACTTTGTAGTCTGGTCAATTATCCTGAACGTGCTCCATCAAGTCCATATTTTGACTTGAAAAATATCTCAAGTAAATATTAATTTCATCTCAATGATAAAATTTAAATTGAGATATTTATAAAATAATAAAAGTAATTCCCTTGTTATTTGCGACCATCAAAGTGTCTATTTTGAAGCGAGTTGTTAACTCGGGTTATTGCATAATATTTTGATGTTGCAAAAACTTATATAATTTTTTCAAGCTACCTGTTATAATATAGGCTCACCATATAATGGAGAAAGATGTTTAACTAATATCTCTAGTAAGTGACGTGGAATTAAATTTTCATGCATCAGAGCCCTTTTCTCAAATATCTGCCAAAACACCCAATTAAAAGACACAAGGTGATCATGCTTGACTATAATATAGTAAAAAATATATGCTAGCCAAAATTTGCTCTGTTCGTAAAAATATAATCTTGACAAATCCATAAACATTTATAAAAATAGTTTCATTTCTGCATCAATGTGGATGAAAGTGATTAATATACTCAGCTAAATAGGAGATTGCTCTAAAAGCTCCACCCAATTTCTTCAACTATATTTTATTTTTCAAATGTTGGTGGCCCATCATAAATGATACATCCCTAACCACTCAATTGTCATGAGACTTGACACTAAATTATAAAAATAAAATGTTCAACTAAAATATCATTAAAATATGTTTCATCCATAGCCATCTCGTAGAAGGACAAGATGTTTACATATAACAAATCCCTCACCTGTCATTTTTATTTTTGAGAGCAAAAGGTGAAATTTCTCGTTTTGGGGGTCCCCACACCTCGACCCCTTAGGGTTTGTGGAGGAAGTAAGTCGCGGTGACCCAGCAACCTCCTTGGTACGAGGTCGAGTGCCTGGTGCCCACAAAAACTCACCCCCACAAGAGAGATGAAAATCTCACACTACGGCTGGCAGGGCTCAAACCTGCGCCCTTGGGAGCAATCTGCTAACTGAGTACCAACTAAGCTACACCCACGGGGCACCTATCATTTCCATTTTTGGTTTCCAATAAAGTTGCTCAATAATATTAAAAAATTTTATGGCATATATTTATAACACAAATATTTGGCTGGAAATTTGAATTCAGTGCAATTATATATATATATATTTTTTCTAAGAAACTCAATGTATAAATCTTGACAAATATATAAAATTTTCTGCAAAATCTGAAATATTTTTTTAAAAACTTGCATTAATGAAGTGTTGTGAACCATATTAAAAAACAAATAAAGTAATGTGCAAGAAAGTAAAATAAGAGACCAAGGATTATGTTGTTTAGCCTCAAGCTAAAACAAGTTCATCTTGAACCTAGTTTACAAAACTAATAACGATGTGTACTGTTATTTATATAGAGAGAGATTACAACATAATACTTGTTAATTAAAACTTGAATCTGAACCAAATCGTATTCCTGCACACTCTTCTTCTCATTTTTCTCTCTTTTTTGCGCTCTCTTTTAGAGCTTTTCTCTTTTACAAATCATACATATATATACTTATTCTCGTGGCATGATTCATGCCTGTGACCAACGTAAAACCATACCCAAATCATCAATCAACTATTTTTATTTGCAACAATTTCCAAATATTACCTATTTATTAATTTGCACAAATTCAGAGATTTTACGAGCAATAAAAACCCGGCACCGTCTCCATAAAATACAGGACTCAAACTAAAATTTAAAAATAACTGTCGGTCAAATACAACTCACAATACAAAATTCAAAGGCAAGCTTAAAGATAAATAACTCTTGTAAAATCATTCTATATAACACAACTCAAATAAACACCTCACAAAAAAGTAAACAAGAACCTATAATGTGGGCATTAACCACCCATCCCTAGTGTATGGCTCCTCTAGAAAAACCAATGTCTTCAAATTCTTGGTCATCAAATGAATCGAGTGTTCCACATCGAAAGGGACAAAATGAGAAATTGCAGACCGTGGCATTTTAATTTGTTTTATCATGTACGCTGGGACTTGAGTACTCGGTCCCATTTTCACCCGATGTTACCACGGATGAAGCAGTGGATGATAACCCGCTATTATTTTCTGCAAAGCTTCTTGATGTTAATGGATGTTGGTTCCTCTGAGGTTCGTTTGTATTTGTTGTCACCTTCTGTCCTTCCTCGGCTAATTTTTTAAGAAGGTTCATGATGGTGGGTAGGAACTTGGTGGACAACGAGAGTAGACCAGGGAGCTGCAAAAAATAACAAATACACATTATTTAATTTGTAAAATAACGGTATGGTGTGTTAAATGGCATCATCATCATCATCTAATAAATTGGGATAGGTTAAATGAACAAAATAAGAAATCACATAGGGTCATTAACGTGAATTTTTTGACGCCACTTATTGAATGTCATATTCAATGGTAATAGATGATACATGTATGCCATATAAACAGAGTAGTTTGACACTTACAGCACCATTCCGAAACTCGCCGGGAATATCAAGCTGCACCCATATCGCTTTTATAATCAAATAAGCGACAAAAATTACACCTAAATACAAAGGATTCCTGTCCGTGAAATGTTAGCAGTTAGCACAAATGTGAATGCAAAGAAAAGAAATCCAGAGATGTAAGATAACAAGAAGAAAATAAAATAAAATAAAATAAAAGGGGCAGAATAAGTACCTCAAAAGTGTCATAAACTCGTTAAACCCAAGGACAACCAATGCAACAATTGCCCACGGAGGTGGCATCCAGTTGTTATTGCGTCTGCTAGCTTCCTGCAAATGGAAATTCCATCAGAATCATGTATAATTATTTATCAACTATATAATTTACTCCAGACAATTCACAACAAGAGATTTAACTTAAAGAAGATTGCTTGTACTGCGTAAATTTTTTTGTCATTGGCTCATTAAAATTATGTAAATCTCCAAGAAAAGTATCTGGGGCATAGCTTAACAAGTTCCCCCAATAAGTGAAGCACAACCATAGTTCCTATATTTTTGTCTTCACTTTCAAGTTTTTCTTTCTCATATATTAAATTTTTTCCGACATGCATCCATCTCATAGGGAGTAGATGTTTCATGCTTCCATACTCAAAGATCCAAACAGAAACAAATATCTATATCTATATATATAACATATATATGAAAAAGATACTACTAGAAGTCTCTGAATGTAGTTTATATCATGCCTGAGCAGCGATGGCTTGAGTGACCGTGTACTCCGTCTCTGCCTTAAATTGCCTCCACAAAGATTTGCACTGAACTGGAGTTATCAATGTTTTTGATGATGGGACCTGCTTATAAAAATTAATTAAATAAATAGATAACAGAAATACATGCAAAATCGAGAAGGGGACTTTCATTCCCCAGTTGGAACTTCGATTATTCCAGCCATTCCATCATACGGTAGCAATACAGAGGTAAATAGATGTAGTTGGACTGCGAGGTACACCTAGATTTCGCCCGATTTTTCTAGGTATCTTTGTGAACAGAGCCTATTTCTACTTAATAACAATTATCAGGAAAACAAGCCGAGCGTCGCATAAGAAACAGTTCATAGAACATCATACGTATAAGACTAGAAAATCTTAACTTCCCGTAGCCTTCCCCTCTGTTTTTATACAAGAAAAGTTATATTAGAGGCTTAAAGCGGATAATTTTAGCAATGAAAATCGTCACCTCTTGCCAAGAGCTCGAGGCCAGGGGGTCATCTGATGTGATGCTTCTATTGGTAACAGCACCACTTTTGTTATCAACCAAAGCAACAGCTAGCGTCTTCTCAATGTTGTCAGGTTCTTCATCCAAACGAATTGCAGCCAAAACAGAAAGCAACTTCAAAGACTGCAACACATACAAAACATAAGATAAGTAAATGGCAAACACATCTTTTCCAAATTTTCACTAAAGATAGCGGGGAATATATATAGGGAAGAATATCATACAGCTGAACGAGACAACTTAGTGATAGCTCGTATGTCTTCTTTCCCTGTCCAAACTCGCGGCATTGAATCAGAATCTTGGCTAAATAACGTAGAGAACCTGTGAATAGATTCACAATCAGTTCAGAAATTCGTCATTTAAACAAATGAAAAAATCTACTTAATGACAGACAACAAAAGAATGAATTCCACAAGAATAAACTACCTGTCTTTCATGCGGAGAAGAACTCTACCAGCTTCTTCTTTTGCCTTCGATTCAACTGTCCCTCTTGCATAATCCTCCAAACTTGAGATCATTTTACTCTTGGTTTTCTCATCCATGTCAAAAGAGGAAAGTGCCGCAGAGAACCCAGAGACAGCTGATTCTGTCTCCCGGCGAAGAAGCTTCCTTATAGCAGGCCAGGTGTCATCTCCAGCTCCATCTAAAAGGGCTTCTACTGGTGCTGACAATGCCTCGTATATCTTTTTCTGTAAGTGAAGTATTGTGAGTTTCGTACTTCCATGCAGCACCTAACTAATTGTGCACTCGAGAAAATGATAATTCACGGCTGCAAAACCTCTAAGCTTTTCTACCACGATCAACACCTTATTCAATGAAAAATTGCTGAGTTAAACTACCTCGTAAAAAGCAGTAAGTTCAGAAAGTTTGGCCGCACGAACTGCTGCAACATGAGCATCTATATCCCGTCGAAGTTTATCTCTTACTTTAGACGAGTCCCAGTTCGCTTGTTGGATGACGATACCTACGAAGTTGTTTGGTTAGCGTCAGACATTCTTTGTCAGGAAAATAAGACATTCCCCCAATGCATATACGATAATGACAACCGTTCAAAAACAAAGAAAAAGTAAACTTAGCACATCGATAACGTTTATCTGCTCAAGGCCTAATCCTACACTCCGAAAGGCCCCTCTGGCCATCGCTTAATTAAGAAGTATGAATGTAATTAAAATTTTAAAATCACAAAAGATGGATAATACAACTCATAAACCGCAGATAAAATATTAATTACAATACACTCATGTTTACAGATGCAAACCATACCATAGAAAAACATGGATACCTGCACATGCTTTATCAAATTCGGTCATGGAAAACTTGGTGCATTCACTAGCTGCAACAGAAAACCCTTCCCCTTCGTTTAGAGCTGTATCAAAACTTGCTTTGAATCTTTCAAGAGTTCCCGAGCGTATATGCCCCAACATGGATTGGTAAGCCGGTTGGACAAGCTAACAAATCATGTGAGATAGAATCAGAATATAAATATAATGAGTACAAAAGATTTAAATATTCAGGAGGCAATTTATCACTGAGTAGAGTAAAGCCTTTGGATGGAGATATCTTGGAAGCATGGTAGATAAAAACTATAAATGGACAGAAACTGTCCAAAGTTAAACCAAGAAAAGTTTTATGCAAAATAAAACCATAGTTCATAAGGGCAAAGGAGTGCATCTGTTACATCATTTTGATGCTTGAGGCCCGTACAGTATGAAAATCAATTTATATATCTACTAGAGATGGTCGGGGAGGATTACTTGAAGCAACTTCTCTTCCAACTGTTTCCGTTTTGCTGATCTGACACCTTCATCAAAATATGTTGCCTCCATATCATACCTGGAAGAAGGAAATATAGAAAGAATTTCAACAGAGTGATACAGATCTCAACAAAATTCAGAAGATTACACTAAAAAACATCTATCAAGCCTCAATCAGCACTTCACCTAAATTGAGAACACATTCTAAATGAGGAGCCAGAAGTTATGGAATCATTATATACTTACTCTGACAAACAAGTGTCAAGAATTGAAGTGAGCTTCTTCCCAAAACCTAATACTGGTTGAGTTTGTACAGCTTCCTCTAATTGGCACCAGTCCTGTGATGATTGTCACATGTTGCCAAGTTTTAAGATAATACCAATTAGTATAAGGAAATAAGAGTTAAACTAAATATATAAATCAAAATCAGCTACCTCATTCGCAACAAAAGACGAGAGCTTTTCATTGGCAATTTCTTCGCACCGAACAGTAGCAACCATGACCTACAATATAACACCAAACAGTTAGAATCTTACATCTTAGCTACAAAAGAGAGAGTTTGCCATAGCATATAATAAGGCCCTCACCTTGTGTGCTGGAAGGTCAAGGTCCTTGTTTTCCTTGAT
>MKEJ01101745.1:0-13802 GCA_001753735.1 Embelia ribes | reverse complement strand
TAATGTTCTAGAAGATTTCGAGGTATTACACTTCTTGCGTGATAGATTTTGACGATATTCACATTGAAGAAAATATCTCTTATAAAGTTCAACCGGTGAGCATTTTGGATGCGAAAGAACAAGTGCTTCAACAATGCCCAATTCGATTGGTTAAGATTTTGTGGAATAGTTATTCAACCAAATAGATGACTTGAGAATGCAAGGAGGAGATGTGAGCTAAATATCTAATGTTATTTATCAATTCCAATACGTTATTACATTTTTATTGTTTATACTAATTTCGGGGATGAAATTTCCTAACATCTTGAAATTTGTATAAAATTTGTATAAAATTTTCACGTAAATAAATAATATTATTGTAAGTAATAATATATTATTTATTGCATATTTGCTCATTCATGGTTGTGGTGTAGCATTTGATGTCGTGTAGAGTATAGTTTTGAGCATGTGTTGTATTGTTAGGCCTTAGTCAAAACCTAACTTTACCGCTGTGTACGAAGGGTATTAAATAGGACAGAGCCTCAGGACAAGTTCAGGACAAAGTGCTCCAGGGTTTTAGTTTTGAGCCAAAAAGTTAAAAAAATTCTAAGTAATTTTACTGTGTCTGAAGGCTTGTTGAAAGGGTATCAGGTGCCGGACAACCTCCGAACAACCTACTCTGAGGCTCCGAACAGAGATAGCATCGGTCCCTACATCTTTTTGACCATCTATCATATCAAAAGTTGTTAAAAGTCATTTTTTTGTCTTATTCCGAAAATAATAGAGAAAGAAAGAGTGGTAGTGATTTAAAAATTCATTCTATTTTCTTATGATCCATCTAGTGTTGTAGATCATCCGTGCAAAAAAAAAAAAAGATATTTGGAATCTCCTTCTCAAGGCCTACATTTTAAGGTAAGTTTATCATCATTTTTCTTGTTCGTTTCTAATTCCTCATTTTTTGTGCCTTTTGTGTTCATCAAAATAAATTTATACAGCTTCTTCCTTACATGTCGTAGATCGTTTTTGTGTATAGATTCATCTTGATTTGAAGGACGTAGCCAGATCCTTTCAAGAGGCTACAAAAGTGATTTCTAGGTTAAAGTTTGGGTGATCTTTCAATAGCAATTTCGGAAGCTTGCGAGGTACAGATACATTATGAACAATGATATAAATTTGAGTTTGTGTATGGATTTAGATTTTGAGTCTTTTACTTTCTTTTGGGGACCAAATATGGATTTTTACAAACTTCGAAGTGTGGAATTAAAGAGGAGGTCTGGAGCCTTATCATGATAGATGAGAATCAAGGAGGAGGCCTGGAGCCTTATAAACAATTGTTGGATCGATCCAAAACTTAAGTTAGATCAATTCAAGAGTTATTGGATATATCCAACTGGGCGTGAACTTAAATAAACATGCATTGTTAAACATATTTGGGGATCATAACCCTTTATACATATTTCAAATAGAGAGGGAGAGGATGGAGTGATTTTTTCCCTATTTTTCGCCTAATTCATCCCCTTTCGGTTGTCTTCCGAGCTGGAAACTTATATTTTCCGAATTACCATCGTGAAGCCTTTGTATTGATATAAGTCTTATCAATTCATTTTCTCGTTTCTATTTTCACTTTTTCTGTGTCATTCGGATAAATTGAAATAAATTTCTAAATATATTCCTTACGTGTCATATATGATTTTTGTGTATAGGTTCGTCATGATTTGAAAGGCGTAGGTGGCTCAATTGAAGAAGCTAAATAAGTAAGTTTTTTGGGAATCGTAGGCGAGATTTATGATAGTGCTTTTGCAAGCTCATGAGATATGGGTAGAGTATGAACAATAATATAATTTTGAGTTTGTGTGTTTATATTGACATGTGTGATATGTTGTAAGTTTCGTTTTTATTTTTTCATACATGTATTGTTTTCCTTGTATGTTATATATTCATATTAATTGCGTGACATCTAAAAAGTAAAATCATGTTGATTTTTTGGCATATAAAAATCATGTTAAATGCGTGGTTTCTAAATCATGTGGATAAGTATGGCATCCAAAAGAGTTGTATTTCGTAGTATATAATGAGTGAAATGTGAAATAAAATTATTATCAAAAAGCATATTTGTCATGTTTATGATTTGAGTAAGTTTACATTTCTTTTCGGGATAAAGTATCAACCTTATTAAAATTTTATTGGCGTTGAATTAAGGAGGAGGTCTACAGCCTTACCATGAGAGCTGGGAAACTTGCACAATGAGCATCTTGACAGCACAATATGTTAATGCACATAAGAGTTGGGCTTATGATTCACATCACACCTAGAGTTGTGTCGATTATAGGTAGCGTTGCATAGTGCCTAATGATAGTAATGGAATATAATTATCCACTTTTATAAAATGTGTAGACATAGTAGTCCCAACTTTCCATTTGAGTTGTAGTCAGGGTTCATAGACGTGGTTTGTGTTTTGTGTTTCGAAGTTCGTGTGTTGTCGTGGTATTTATGGTTTATTCATAGTTCATTCGTAGCATTCGTTGACTTTATTTACATACTTTTATTGTTGAAAACATACGCATACATATAGAGTACCACATAATTTAATTTATCGTGTTCGTTAATAGTTGAACTTGTATTCTTTATATGTATTTTCTTGCTTTACTTAGTTGATAGGTACGGATGCAAACTTAGGACATGCTTGATTGGCATGGGCATATTCGATGCCTATATTCTGTAATTTGAAGTTTGTAGTGGCCTCAACTTGGATGTGTAATTTTGTATACGAGGTCGTGTAGGTATGTATATGTTTATTATATTTTGGACAAGTTTTTTGCTTGATGATTTGTGTAAGTAAACTTGGAAGTTTATTTTATTGTAATTGTTGAATATATATATAAATGTTGGGTTATGTTAAAATCTTGGATTGCTATTGTTGTTGTAAATATATATAAATGCGAATTTGAGGAGGAGTTGTTTTGGTTGTTAGTTCAGGTGGTAGTAATTGATAGTTGGGGTATTTCTTTTCTTATTTTTCTTTTTCTTTCTATTTTATTTTATTTTTCTTTTGTTTCTTATTATACAACTCATATTTCCGGATTTGTGAAAATTCGGAGCGTGATAGGTTGCGGGTTCAAAACCTGGTTGGATCTCTCCACCTCTATTTTTTTTAGCATTTATGTTTATATAAGCCATAAGTGGGTTGAGCTTGCATTATTAGTGAATTAACAAGTTATTTATTATTTTTTCTTTAGAAATGCCCTCAACTTCTTAATTATTTTGTATTTTTTTCTAGCTTGATATGATTATACATCTTTTAATATCTCTCTTTAAATCACTTTCTTTTTAATTTTGTTTTAAAACATATGAATTGATATAATATGTAACTAGTTATATAATTTCATTAAAAATTAGAATAATACTATCAAGTGTTCAATAAATTATACCAAGATATTATTATTGTTGTTATTATTTTTACTTTCAATCATTTATTGTTTCTATTTCTATTGATTTTCAAAATATTAACATATAAATTTGGAATTTTGATGGATTACAATAAATTTTAAAATAAATTTTTGAATTTCATAGTTTGAAATTTTATAATTACGTTGTGCCCTCCATCAAATTACCGGCTCCACCCCAGTCGATAGCCATCACAAAAGTAGACAGAGATAGAAGGATTTCTTGAGCCTATTTCTTCTATTTCCAGTGATCCATGCTTAGCTCAACGATCCAAGACCAGATTCAAGCTTTTCTCTTCATCTTGCCCGTTTTGAGGTTACATCTTTGGATTTTACTCCCCTTTGGATCTCTGTCTATCAATTGATCTCATGTGCATTATCTAGGGCTTGTAAAAACCTTTTCTGATAATTTTGTTTTTTGATTATTCGTATATTTTTGTTGTTTGTTGATTTATCCTAGTTGTGATTCCTATCTTTTCTCTATTTCTTTTCCAAAACTTTATGATTTGTCAATTTATAAAATATTGTGGTAAAATTGTGGCATGTATTTAAATTATTCATGAAACATGTAACATTGAAAACTCTCAAACACTTGAGTAAATTGACATGTTGAGATTAAATTGTGAAAATCATGTGCTTATTGATCAATTGTCATACAAAATGAACATCTGAGAATTATCACTGATCAAATTTGGCGGTATTATAGGGTATGGAGAAATGGGTCTCTCTTCTTTTTGGGAGTATCATGGATTGGCTCTCTACGGTTTTGTTTATGGAGTGTCGAGAATAGATTTTCTATTGTCTTACTGATAAGGGTATCGAGGAATGGCTCTTACGTATTATTTTGTTTTGGAGTTACATTGGAACCAAGGTTTTTCATAACAGTGACAGTTACTATAACGGTAACGGTGTAATGGTTTCGAAATATAACGGCCGAGCGTAATAGTAACGAAAATAGGAGTTGCGAACTATTTTTATCTCTAAAAAAAAAATTGTTGATTTTTTATTCTGTAACGACCGATACGGACCGATACGATGACATAACAACCAATATGTAATGGTTTCGGCCGATACAGACGAGAATTTTATTCTCGCTTATATATCGACCCGTAACGTTAGCGGTGTTGGCCAAAACTATTACGTAACGGCATTACGTAATAGTAACGGACGATATTTAAAACCTTGATTGGAACTAAGGATAAGGTGGACAGTTAAAAATCTTTTCTCGTAAAATCTGCGTGTGTGTAGCTAATATCGGCCTGTGGTATGTGTAAGTTGGGTGTTGAGTATTTCGTCATGAACTTTGGTGGCAAGACATAATCTGACTATGGAAAAATGATGCTATTAATGATTATTATTGTTACTTGTTACGGCAATGACTTTTTATGACATGAAGATCATTACTTTTTACCATCCACCTTTGTTTTTATGCTTTGGGTGCTATTTATATTATATATTCTTGCGGCTTTATCGTATTAAACTACTATTAATAGAATTTAGCCCTATAATTTAGTGTACCAAATTGTAATTTGCCATTTTCCTTTTGTTGTTTTTTTCTGTTGAAAACTAAAAAAACAGATACAGTTATTGATGGTCCAATCATACGTGTCTAGAGGAAAATTGCGAGCTCAATCGAATAAATGTTATATTAGTTATCTTGTATGTTATTTGAGGACGCCAATTTTCGCTATTTTTCAAATAATGATAAAACTATTTATGCTCTTTGGATGAGATCCATTTCAACTTTTTGGAGATTTTGGCCGGGACCTGTTTATTGCTGATGGAGATTGACTTTTCTTGCCTAGTTGGTGATGTAATTTATTTATTATATATATTTTTTTATTATTATTATTTTTTTTTTTTGCGTGATCGGGATTTGTTTAAATTCTGTGGTGTGCCACACAATTTCCTGCCAATACCAATATGCTACTCAGAACAGAGAGCAACCAACGAACTCATATTGCTAAAAGTACCTTCAAATTTTATCGAAAAAGTAAACGTTTATTTGTAAATTTTGAGACGGAGGAAGTAACGATCCTACCGGTCACCCATTGGCTCGCCACTGGTAGGGTCACCCATTGGCTCGCCACTGGAAAATAACACGGGAGACTTAAATCATGTTCAAAAACTTCAAATTACACAAAGAAAAAAGGCTTCCAAAACATTTATTAATTTTCATCTTCATTTTTGTTATTTTTGTTTACTAAAAAAAGCACTCCACAATATACCCTAATAAGTCCATTCTTCAGATAATACAAAATCTAGTAATATAATATAATGAATAAAAATATACTTTTTAGTTTTGATGAAATAGAAAATATACTTTTTAGTTTTGATGAAATATATGTTGCAAATTTATGAATATATAATTTAATATCGCTCTCTTATTTCTCAAATTTTTCATGAAATAAGCGCAGCTCAACTGGTGGAGTGGTTCTCATTTTCTAAAAAAACATATTCAGCCGAAAAGACTATCGAATTGTAAACCAGCTAATAAGAGTCAATTATGAAAAGAAAAATCACTATCAAAGGTCCAAATTAGTTATGTAAATTCTGTCCTAATCTTTTCTTTTTTACCTTTCGGTTATAGTTATTAGTAGAAATCTGAACTTTTCTTGTGATATTCTTTTTGTCTTATTTAATTGATCTAATTACACAATGGTCTTGCATGTTGCTAGTGATTGACCGCTTATTATTTTAAAAAACAAGAGCATATAATAAAAATAAAATCGGTTATATATTTTGTCTCAATTACATACCTGTATTATCATTCCGACTTGTATAGGTACTGCACTCTATATTATATACATTAAGAAAACTATTTGAGAAATATTTGTGAGAGTCGCACACAACCTTTGATATCAAAGACGCATACATATTAACAATGCATTGGCATATTTGTGTAACGGAGCATCAAAGAAATGGTTGTGATACAGTAGATTGAACTATAATTAACAACTAAAAAATTTAAAGGTACTGCTAAGCACAAACACAATTGTACGATTTGAGTTGGCGATTGATACAGTTTGCATTATACCTATGCCAACGCGCACTACATTTATTAAACTAGATTTTTAAATTATACATTGCGACTATACTTAGCATTAGCCAAACAAATCCTACGGAAACAACCATTTGGGACAAAGTTGTGTAATTTTTGTCCTGCTCTGACCATTAAAGGGACTTCCTATTTTCATTGTGTAGTATATATATATATATATTTCAACATTCAATGTTTATTTGACTAACATTACAAAGATATATAACTTGGTGTTTATACTTTCAAATATATGAAGGATAGAAATTAAACTTTATATATTGATCATATTTATTTGTACACACCAAAACATGATTAATTAGAATCAATTAATTTGGTTTTCCAATTTAATTTTTTCACTTGATAAAAATAATTTATGTAATAAGTATATGACAACCATATCTATCACAAACACGACAAATGTTATAAAGAGTATTACAGAATTAAATTGGATTGATACATGTACCATGAAAAGCATGAGTAGCTAGCTTGCTGTCTTTTCATTTTCACAACTAATAAGAAGATTTCATATACAGATGAATATTAAATAATCGTACTTATTTCGAACAAGACAATCGTTATAAAGAGAATAACATCTTGGAATTAAATTGGATTAACATACACCATAAAAAATCATGAGTAGCTTGGATTTACCGTCTTTTCATCTTCACAACTAATATGAAGATTTCATGTACAGAAAATATTAAATAATCGTTTTAATTTATTATAGGACTACAAAAATTAGTGACAGACATGCACGTTATTTTTCTATAGCTTTCTCTTACTAATTAAGAAAACAATTAAGATGGGGCATCAATAAATAATTCATAGATAAATTTCCCTTTATATACCACTTTAAAAATTCTTATAATACTTATATCAATATACCCGGATGATGTTTAAAATCATTATTAATTTCTAATTAATAAAAATATTAATAGGTACTTAGAATCTAGATATAAAACCTTCCAAGAGCATTAAATGTATATGAGCCTTTTAGCTTGTGAGAGAAGAAAAATTAGGACCAAGGGAGACTCTAACCCAAAAATAATTGGAGCTCTTACATACACTTTTTAGCCATTAGATAAATTTTAAATTAAATGCAATGATTCAAGACTTAAAACAACTACTTATATGACAACCCTTGGATGTAATTTCAAACTCACTGGATCAATTATTTTGAACGGTTCGAAAAAATATCAAACATAATGAATGTATAATTAACACTAGTTAATACTTTTAAATTTTTACAAGTTACAATTATAACTATAACACTGGCGCAATTAACATGCTAGACGATGTATAATTATGCTTACCTTGTCGGCCTTTGGTAGTAGTTGTGGCTGGTCGTGGCACTGGCAAGACGACACCTGTGCCACCACACTTCTGTTGGATAGTATTACCACCTTTCCATCCGTTGGTTCTCGCAGCTACCTTTCTAATTAAAGTTCTTTGTTTTGAATATTCCTGGATCTCTCGCGACCGATTTCTCATAATTTGGTTCTGTTGTCTCAGCAAAACCCTAACCCTCGTCTCCACTAAGGTCTCAACCTGAAGAAAAAATAAATAAATAAATTGAAGCAAAAAGAGAACCCAAAAAGCAAAAAAAAAAAAAAAAAAAAAAAGAAAGAAAGAAAGGGAAAAAAAAGATGCAATTCTTAAATAAACTTATGCATAATCTTAGTGTTCCAATGGTATTAATGTCCTAATTGTAATTTTGTTTTTATTCCAAGACAATTTCTATAATGTGGTTTTCTTTATAGGTAGCCGAATAGTCGAATTAAAAAAACACCGTGGAAGAAAAATTCGTTGACAAATTATGTCATTCAGGCCAATAATACTCACACTTTCATTTTTGGCAGTTACCTAGTAGAAATTATTTTTATCTATTATTATTATTATTATTATTATTATTATTATTATTATTATTTTGGTTTATATGTTATAAATGGGAATACCGTGGAAGATTTTACTACAATTGGCATTGCATATCGTGTTTAAGGAAATGAAGCAAGTTATTAACTTAGATCATCGGAGTTAAATTGACCATCATAGTTGATTTATTTTCCTAATAGGACATTGGCAATTTAAAAGTTGTATTTATTACTAAAATGCATACCAAATGAGGGATAGGAATTTCCTACGGTTATTGAGTGTGTTGTTTCATCATGTTTATATAAAATTAGTCATCGGGGCTCACGCAATACATTTGCAATTTATTAAAACGATAAAAAAGTTTAAATAAAGTAAAATTTTCATCAAATTCTAAGCTAGACTATCCAATAAACTGAGAAATTAGAAATCAGACAATTATGGTTCTCAAAACCTATACCATGAAAGCAAATAAGGAAAATTCATTTTGTAGACGACATTCCATATTTTGATTTCCTTTCTTTAACCCCACAGAGGCAGGGGATAACTAATAGAACATCAAAACCAAGCAAATAATATAAGGTAAAAAATAGTTGCAAAAGATTGAAGCAAATGTTAACAAAGATGCAAATAAGGAACAAATAAATTCATTTTTTTATTTAACTAAAAGAACAAAATGAAAGATTTCTTTTTCAATAGTACGGATTAAACCTTCAAAACAGGAGCAGATTGAGCAAGCAATAGATGCTTTTCAACAACAAAAAATACTTTTTCACGTCCGATTTACTTTCATGGTCTCCATGACTTAGAAGAACCTGCAATTCCACAGCCACAATGGAAGCTTAAATTTTGAGATTTCGGGGGAAATTGGAAACATATCAAAACCAAGTACCCAATTCTAGTTCCCCGAAGATGAAAACTAAACTCAAAGTTGACACTTTGAATGTATTATACATAAAAATTATTTTGTCAAAAAAGTTAGATTCTAGATAGAAGAATTTACCGAACATAAAGAGGGGATCAAAATACACCTACTGTGCTCGACACAGCCGATGGAAAGATTTTAGGGCCGCTCAACTTCCGGAGAGAGAAAGAGAGAGAGAGAGTGGCGAGTGATGGGAAATTAAGGACAGAAGATATGTAATTGGTGAAGGGTGCACTAGGGAGCAATTTTTATTCTTCGTCAATTTACGTCTTTACCCTTTTGTCACTATAGAATCAAATAATGTGAACTAATTTAAAGGGGTATAATTGGAAAAAAAATATTTGATGCAGCTTCAGTTTTTTTAAAGAGGCTCTGACTTTATATATTAAAGATATATTTGTAATTCATTTTTTTCACAAAATAATTATTACGATAAAATTAAGTAATTCATAATAACCGCTGCAATATCTTCCAAAATTTGTTTGGATCAGTTTTAGACAAATAATATTCTGTACATAATTCGGTACCAAAAGAAAATTATAATATTTTTTATCACCAAATTTTTATTTGAAGATGTTGCTGCAAATATTATAAATTATTTAATTTTTTCTTAATTTTATTTTTGGAAAAAGTAAAAAATAAAAAATTTCTTAAAAACATGATGAAACAACACACTTAATAATCTTACCAAATTCCTATCCCCAAATCAGGGCCTATAAATATATTATTGGTCTCTTCAAATAAGTAAAATAAAGTATCATTCCTTCATCCCAATTTAATGGTCTTGTTTCTCCTTTTTATTTAAGTTAAAAAGTTATATTAATGATGTTTAAATCAAAAATATTTTTTCTTTCTTTACAAATATACCCCTATTAATATTGAATGAGAGTAGTATATTTTCTACGTAAGACATTTTAGTGAATTAAATTTTCAATTAAATTATCAAGAGAGAAATTAAACTATATTTTGGGATTTAAATTGGAACAATTATCATTTTGGACATCTCTAAATGAAAAGACAACCAATCAAACATGAATAGAGGAGTATAATTGAATGATTATTTTTCAAGAGAACTTTATTTATCATCACAGAACTTTTAATTTATTGACCAGAAACAATATTAAAAAAAAAATCTCAATTTCAAATATATTCTCATGTTGTATCTTTTCATAATGTATAGCATTAATGCAACCACATAGAATAGACCAACGGGCATAGATACTAGGGCTGTAAGTTCAACCGTACCAACCGTATCAACAGCATCATCCGCTCGCAACAGATCTGTATTTTGCGGTTAACAGCAAAACGCGGGTGGTAGCGGATGTAATTTTGTAAAATTGCAAAATTGTTGTACGGCTGCGGATTTAAAATTTCAAAAACAGCAAAAACCAAACCACAACTGCACAACTGCAATAAATAAAAATAAATAAATACAAATCGCAGGAACCAATTGATGAAACGCAAAATCCCTAATGATACTAAGTCTTTCCTTCTTCGTACCTTTTGTAGCTGTCCATCTTCTCCTCCTTCTGATTTAGGGTCGGTGAGGTGAACCCATTTCATCAGTTTCTTCAACTTTCGTCTCCGATCTGCTTCAGTTGTTACATTCCAGTTAATTGCTTAACCGGCTCTCATCTCCATATACGAGTTCGGCCTGTTCAGGTATGTGTCTCTTTTTCCTAGTTTTGAATATGAATCTTTCTCTCGTCTCTGATTTGAACTCTAAAAAACTTTGAAGTCCAACCTCTGTTCTAGTGTTTGAAGTTCATAGTTGTAGGAAGTTTGTCCTTCTTTTGCTTTTTTAATATCTACAGTAGAGATACGACATATGTAGACTTAGACGGAAGAGCTTTGCACTTTCCTTCTATATCATGTTCTTTCTGTGGTGGTTGTTCTGTGGATGTACAATCGAGCCATTGCGTGATTGTGAATCGAAAGAAAATTGAACCTTCTTCCCAATAATCTCGAAGAGCAATTGAACCCATCACTGTCCAAAAAAATTCAATAAATAAGTAAATAAATAATAAGCTCCGTATTGAGATATGTAGATAATTAAATTTCTACTCGCATAAGTATTTT
Source organism: Embelia ribes (assembly GCA_001753735.1). Taxonomy (NCBI): domain Eukaryota; kingdom Viridiplantae; phylum Streptophyta; class Magnoliopsida; order Ericales; family Primulaceae; genus Embelia; species Embelia ribes. The sequence continues at coordinate 2,467 of MKEJ01101745.1, read as the reverse complement.
TAATTTTATATTCTTTGTAAATAATAAACATGTAAAAGTCCAAAAGGAATAAATTTTGATGACCACTGAGTAAACAAACATGTTATATATTTACTTAAATATTTTATTACAAGTGAAAAATAAGATTCAAGGTTCATCGTATTAATAATGTTTGGGTAGTTGAATATTATTTTCTCCAGACTATCAAAAAAAAAAAAGAAAAAAAAGAATACTGTCTTCTCCAACTAAATAATTTTGGTTGGTTTTAACTTAAATTGTGCATTTACATTATAGCAACTCTCTTTCATTAGCACATTTTCTATTTTTATGATTTAGCTTACTGGCGACTAAAATATCCTAAAACAAGCAAATTTATTTCGGAAAAGAAATGATTGTTTTATGAAAATTCATTGCCAAATACAATATTTTTGTGAAATTTATACCCAATTCTCTTTTATTATAGACTTGCTTATGATGGTAATTGGTTGTATTCTATAGGAAAAAGCAAGAATGGAAACCAATTCTTCAACTCCTATTGAGATGGATACTCAGGTTGAACCCTCTCAAATTGAGCAGGGTACCACACAAAGTGAGAAACCATAAGATGCAGAGAAAGGTACCATCAAACCACCTTAAAGCTCAAAGAAAAGATCATCTGTTTGGGATTATTTATCTAAAAATGATGATCCCAAACTTCCTAGAGCTGTTTGTAATTATTGGGGTGTTTCATATGCATGCCAAAAGAAAAGAAATGGGACTAGTAATATGAGGATACATTTGGAGAGTCAATGTAAAAAATATCCTCTTAGACTTATTCGAGATAAACAATCAATGTTGAATTTTACTGTGAAGAAAGAAAATGGTGATGTAGCTAGTCCAACTTATTCTTTGAAAAATCATGTCTACAATTATGATGAATGCAGGAAGGAATTGGCAAAAATGATAATTCGTGATGAGTTATTATTTCGATTTGTGGAAGTAGAAGGATTTTTGACCTATAGTAATACCTTAGAGCCTAGATTTACTGTTCCTTCACGAGTAACAATTGCTAAAGATTGCATGCAAATTTATGGGGAGGAGAAAGCAAAGTTGAGCTTGATATTAAAAAATCAATGGGTGTGTTTAACAATCGACAGATAGACTTCAATCCAAAATATTAATTACATGTGCTTGACTGCCCACTGGATTGATTCTAGTTGGAATTTGCATAAGAGATTAATAAATTTTAAGCAAGTGGTTAATCATAAGGGTGGGACTATTGGTAGGTGTGTTGAATTATGGTTGTTAGAGTGGGGAATAGAAAAGATGTTTACAATGACGATGGATAATGACAGTTCAAATAATTTGGCAATTGAAGAATTAAAAAGGAAAACTAGAAGATGGAAGTACATCACCTTAGAGAATGAATTCTTGCATGTTTGATGTTGTACTCACATATTGAATTTGGTTGTTCAAGATGGTTTGGATGAAGAACTTGATAGCATTGTTAAAATTCCAAATGCTGTGAGGTATATGAGATCTTCTCCAGGTAGACTTTTGGCATTTAAAAAGTGTGTAGAGAAAGAAAAAATAGAGTCAAAGAACAAATTGTATCTTGATGTGGAAACTAGATGGATTCCACCTATCTAATGCTTGAAGTTGCTGAAAAATATGAGAAAGCTTTTATGAGACTGGGTGAGGTCGACTCTAAATACACATCTTACTTCAAAAATGAATCTCATATAAGTCCTCCTCCTGAGTTTGATTGGCATAATGCTAGGGTATTTGTTCAATTTTTGAAGATGTTTTATCAAGTAACTTTGAAGTTTTTGGGTTCTTTGTGTTGTTACAAGTAATGTATTTTTCTATGAGATTGTTGGTATTCATGCAAAGTTATCTACTTTGACTTCAAGTGGGAATCCGTTGTTGTCTAACACAACAAAGAGAATGAAAGTGAAATTTGAGAAATATTAGGAAAATTATAGGCACGCCAATTTTCTCTTGTATATTGTTGTGGTGCTAGATCCAAGGTTTAATTTGAAATATGTGCAATTTTATTTTTCTCAACTTTATGCTAGAACAAAATGTACTAAAATAGTTATGAAAGTTGAGACCGACCTTAATAAATTCTTTGATTACTATGAGGAAGAATATCATAAAGAGATGGGTTGTTTTAGTTATCAAATTGATGTGCAAGAGATAATGAATGATGATGATATTTGTGGGGGTTCCATAACAATGGCAGCCAAGATTTTGGAACAAGTTAGAGAAGATGAGGAAAAAGATAATAAATCAGATTTGTGCAAGTATTTGGATGATGCGTTAGTGAAAGAAGTTGACCAATTTGACATTTTGAATTAGTGGAAGGCAAATTCTTCCAAATATTTTGTTAATGGCTAGAGACGTTTTGCCTGTTCCTGTGCAATGCCCCAAAAAATTTCGAGTAAATTTTTCGCATTTTAATAACGTTGTATAGCATTATATAATATTATTAATATGAATTATATGG